>CAUYQU010026076.1:0-108978 GCA_963574635.1 Cheracebus regulus
GTTTGAGTTTTCATCCTCAATGGAAATGTTTCATGTTGATGACCATCACTGTTATGTAAGGATTAGGTGATTGCTAGCTGTCTGTATATAAGAAATAACTTCCGTGAATACATTGTACTGATTTACCTGTCCGACATTGTGTAGATGCTGGGTCATCATGAGGACACTGAGTCAAAGGTTTTACCATGTGTTGGTACTAAACAGCTGACACTGGATGTTACATGTGTTTTAAAGTGTATAAAGGATAATTTCAGAAAAATAAAGTTAATTGAAGATTAAAAACAGAAATAATAGAATGTTGGATGTTAACAAAACAATTAAATAATGAAAAAGGGTGTTTAAATAAATATATACATATTTTTCTGATATCAAAAAGCATATTATAGCACCAATTTTTGTTCAAATTATACCAAAATTGATAATTTTGTAACCAGGTTTTTTTGGGGGTGCAGTGCGGGGGAGGCACAGCTTCCCCAAGAGAATGTTGTAGGTTCTTGGTCTCCACTATCTCAAGAATGAGAGAGGGGAGCACTGCAGGTACACTGTAAACTCATAAATACCAAACCTAAGAAGTGTTGCAGAAAGGTGATTTTATTTAGGTAGAGAAAAGAGAAAAAATAGGAGAACAGAGGAAACTTCCGTGAAGAATGTGGAAGAGGATTCCAGAGGGGAAAGAGAGCTCCCGCTACGTGTGAAGGGATTTCAGAGAGCTGGAAAATCCAGTGTGGGTGAAGGAACAGGAGAATTTATCCTGGGAGAAATTCCCATCTCCCCAAGTTCCTATGGCCAATGAAAGGAGTTCCTTTAAACTTCTGCTGTGCTGACTGACGACTCTTATTTTCTTCCTGCACCTGCAAAATATAAAACAGAAACCATTACATCTCCCGGATGGAGAGAGATGGGAGCAAGGCATGGTGCTGGGAAGTTCTTGCCCTTAAAACTATGCCCCCTTGTGGACCCGGAAAGAGAACACCTTCCCTCAATTCATTGAGTGAACTTTGAGACCATCTTTAATTTAACAAGTACATTCAAATAAATGGAAGAATTGAAATCACTAGAAGTAATAAGTTTTTTGGTTACTCGATTGAGTAACAAAAATATTGAATCATATAAACATTGAGAAAAGATAACTATCTTGCTAATTTGACTTGGAATAATGATGTTAGAAAATATTTTATAATACACTACCATAAGAGCATCAGTGAACAACTGGTAGAAAAAAAATGTTCCTCAGCAAGTGCATTTAAGATGCCCTTAAGTCTTATAGCTAATATATCAAAGAAACTTAATAGAGATTTACCAATTTGGACTTAATATTATCAATGAAAATTATGAAACTGAAAGAAGCATTTTCAAACTATCAACTAAAATCCTTATCAATAATGCCACAGAAAACATAGAATCGTCTTTATCTCTACAGAAAAGTATTTCAAAATCCATGTCAGATGAAGAGTCTGTCAAAAGCATGTAGCTGAAACATGTAGAAAAAAATTGTGTACAGTTCGTGTGTCAGGCAGTTAGTTCATACACACAACACACACTATATTAGTTCCAGACTGGGTAATTTATAAAGGAAGGAAGTTTAATTGACTCACAGTTCCACATGGGTAGGTAGGGCTCAGGAAACTGACAATCATGGCAGAAGGGAAAGAGGTACATCTTACATTGCAGCAGGTGAGAGAGTGAGCAAGAACAGGGAAAACTGCCCTATAAAACCATCGGATCTCGAGAACTCACTTGTCAGGAGAACAACATGGGGGAAACGGTCCCTGTGATCCAGTCACCTCCCACAAGATCCCTACTTCAACACCTAGAGATTAAGATTCCAGATGAGATTTGAGTGGGGACAAAAATCCTGATCATATCATAATGTATTTTTTTTCTGGATTTGGATATAACTTATGGCATTTATCAGCTTTTTGAAATTGTGCCTAATTTCTTATGCAGAAGTTTATTTTCTACAGATTCTCTAAAATAAAATTCAGTCTCCTACAATTCTAACCATTTTCCTTTCTACTAAATTCTTCATTTGCTGTGTTTGGTGCATGGTATTGTTTCCTTTCAATATAGTCTGTGGCTATTTTTACCCCTTGCTTTTGAAGTGCTGTACATCTTCTTTGCCCACTTTCTCTGTTAAAATATTTGTCTTATTCTTATTGATTTCTTTGTATTCTTTATATAATGAATTCTAGTCTATCATTATATTATTATACACACTTATACATTATATATGTTTAAATACTTATGTATTATATTGTTCATTGAATACTGTTTACTCTGTTGAGGATCCTTTGATCAATAGAACGTTTTTAATTTTGATGTGGCTGAATTTATTATCACTTTTGATAACTTACTGCTTTTATTTTTCTTTAAAAAAATTATTCCTTATGTGATATTCTCCTATATTCTCTTTTTATTTTGTAGCTTTTCTTTCACCTTACCTCTACAGTCTGCATGGATTTGAGTTTTCTGCATTGGTATGAACTTCAGATTCTATTTAATAGACAAGCATAGACAAACACCTCATCAATATTAATGGAAAGACTTCTCTGTCCTTTTCTTAGTAACTGCCAGTGCTACATATCTCATTAACAAAGTTCTTATTAAGCATGTGATCCCATGTAAGCTCTTTTCTTGTGCCATTATTTTTTATATTCCCTGAACCAATGCCAATACATCTCAAATACTGTTGTTTTAACACAATTCTTATAATCTAGGATAGCACATATCCTATTTATTCTATATCTTCAAATGTGTCTGGGTTGTGTCCCTTTGCACTTTAATATAAACCTGACTTGACAAGTTATTGTGATTACACTGACTCTATAAATAAATTTTGGGAGACCTAACACTCTCACCATATTGAGTCCATAATCTATAAATTTATAAATCTCTTTATGTATTATATTTTGGATAACCTATAATGCCTCAATAGAGTTTCATTCACTTAATTTTATTTTAATTATATTCATATTTTCAATACAAGGCAATGCATTGCATATCTTATATTAGATTGAACTAGGAACATGATATTTCAGATGATATTTCAGATGACATCTTCTTTTAAAATATTTATTTGATAAGTTCAATTAGAAATTAAAATGGAAACATTACAACTAACATCACAGAAATACAAAAGATCATTCGAGACTACTATGAATACCTCTATGCACATAAACTAGAAAATCTAAAGAAAATGGACAAATTTCTGGAATCATACAACTCTCCTTGCTTAAATCATGAAGAAATAGAAATCTCGAACACACCAATAACAAGCAAGAAGATTGAATCAGTATTTTTTCTAAACTGCCAACACAAAAAGCCCAGGGCCAGGTGGATTCACAACCAAATTCTACCATATATTGAAATAATAATTGGTATCAATCCTACTGAAACTATTCTAAAAGATTGAGGAGGACATTCTCCCTAACTCATTCTATGAAGCCAATGTCACCCTGATACCCAAACCAAGAAAGGGCATAACAATAAAGAAAATTTTGGACAATACCCCTGATGAAATATAGATACAAAAAATGTAAACAAAATAGTAGCAAACTAAATCCAACAGCACATGAAAAAATAATCAATTTTTAAAATCCACCATGATCAAGTGGGTTTCATTCTCAGGATGCAAGGAGGGTTCCACATATGCAAGTTAACAAATGTGATTCATGACATAAACAGAATTAAAAGCAAAAACAATGGGATTATCTCAACAGATGCAGAAAAAAATCATTCAATAGAACCCAGCATACCTTTATGACAAAAACACTCAACACAGTAGTCACAGGAAGAATAAACTTCAAAATAATAAAAGCCATATAGAACAAACCCATGACCACCATCATACTAAATGGGAAAGATTGAAAGCATTCCTCTAATAACTGGAACAAGACAAGAATGCTCACTTTCACCACTTCTATTCAATATAGTACTGGAAGTCCTAGCCAGAGCAATCAGACAAGAGAAAGAAATAAAGGGCATTCAAATTGTAAAAGAAGAAGTCAAAATATCTCTGTTTACTAATATATTACAAGTAAAAATCCATAAAGACTCCTCTGAAAACTCCTGGATCTGATAAATTCAGTACAGTCTCAGGTTACATAATTAATGTACATAAATCAGTAGCATTGCTATATACCAACAACAACCAAGTTGAGAATCTGAGCATGAATTCAATTCCATTTACAATAGCTGCAAAAAATAAAAATACAGTATTTAGGAATACACTTAACCAAGCAAATGAAAGCTCTCTATAAGTAGAACTAAAAAACATTGATGATAGAAATAATAGGTTACACAAACAAATGGAAATACATCTCATACTCATGGATTGGAAGAATCCATATTGTGAAAATGACCACACAGCCCAAAGCAATGTAAAGATTCAATGTAATTTTTATCAAAATACCAACATCATTTTACACAGAATAAGAAAAACAATCCTTAAATTTATATGGAACCAAAAAAGAGCACAGATAGCCAAAGCAGTATTAAACAAAAAGAACAAATCTGGAAGTATCACATTACCCAACTTCAAATTTTATTACAAGCCTATAGTATCCAAAACAGCATTGTACTGCTATAAAAGTAGATACAAAGACCAACTGAACAGAACAGAGAACCTAGAAGTAAAGCCAAATACCTACAACCAACTAATCTTCAACAAAGCATACAAAAACTTAAATTGGAGAAAGAACACTCAATTAAATAAATGGTGCTGGAAAATTGGATAGCCAAGTGCAGAAAAATTAAACTGGATGAATATTTCTCACCATATGCAAAAGTTAACTCCAGATGTATTAAAAATAAATCTAAGAACAGAATCATAAAAATTCTAGAAATCTAGGAAATCTCTTCTGGACATTGGCCTAGGTAAAGAATCTATGACGAATACCTCAAAGGTAAATGCAACAAAAATAAAAATAAGTAAGTGGGACCCAATTAAAATAAAAAGCTTCTGTATCAAAAAAGAAATAATCATCAGAGTAAACAGAAAATCTTTATAATGGGAGAAAATATTTACAAACTATACATCTGACAAATGCTTAGTACCCAGAATCTACAGGGAACTCAAACAAATGAGAAATGAAACAAACAAACAAACAAAATCCAGTAAAATGTGAGAAAAGGGCATTAATAGAGATTTCTCAAAAGAAGATATAGAAATGGCCAAAAATCATATGAAAAAGTGCTAAATATCTGTAATCATCAGGAAAATACAAATTAAAGCCACAGTGAGATATCGCCTTACCCCAGCCACAATGATCAATATTAAAAGATCAAAACACAATAGATATTGGTATAGATGTGGTGAAAAATGAATTATGTTGAAAAACAAATTGTACAGTATCTATGGAATACATATGGAGATTCCTTAAAGAGCTAAAAGTAAATTTATTATTCAGTCCATCAATACAACTACTGGGTATTTACCCAAAGGAAAATGTCACTATATCGAAAAGACATCCGCTTATGTATATTTATTACAGTACAAGTCACAATTGCAGAGGAATGGAATCATACCAAATGCCCATCAACTGATGAGTGGATAAAGAAATGTGATATATGTATCTATGCTTGCTTTCTATATACATATATATGTATACTATATATGTGTGTGTATATATATGCATATTATATGGAGAGAGCATAGAATACTACTCAGTCACAAAAGGAATCAAAATAATGTCTTTTACACAACTTGGATGGACCTGGAGGCCATTAATCTAAGTGAAGTAACTCAGGAATCAAAAACTTAATATAGGATGTTCTCACTTATAAGTGGGAGCTAAGCTATGAGTATGCAAAGGCATACAGAGTGAGATAATGGACACTGGAGACTTAGAAGGGGGAAGAGTGAGAGGGTCATAAAGGATGACAAAAATACCTATTGCACTGAAATCCCAGACTTTACCATCATACAAGTCATCTATGAAACCAAAAGTTATTTGTACTTTGAAAACAATTGAAATTTAAAAATAAATAATTAAATAAAATATTTATTTGCAAACATTATATATATATATATAAATGAAATGGATTTGTACATTAACTGTTTAGCATATGTAAGAATCTCATTCATTTTCTGAATATATTAATCTTAGTTCTATAGATGCAGTAAAATAGTCTGAGAATAGATGATAATTTTACTTTCTTTTTTGCAATATATATGTATTTTATTTCTTTTTCTTATTCTACTATGCAAATCAAAAACTGCTGAATACAAGTGGTGATGACAGGCTTTGAATGTTCATGATCTCAATGGGAGATTATTTAAAATGTCCCACCCTTAGGGTCCTGATTCTAGATGGAGTAGTGTGTATTTGTGTGCATGACTTTTTATTTTAAAAAATGTAGCGTTTCTTTTTAATTATTTAAAAATCCTTTCATAATGAATAAGTGGTGAATCTCATCAACAACCTTTTGAAGTATATTTGTATCTTATTTAGCTTTTCTCTCATTCTGATACTTGGCAAATTGCATAAAATGTATTTGTAATTTTAAAATATTCTTGCATTTCTAGGATGACCCCAAGTGGCTTGATACTGAAGTAATTTTGTTTGTGTTTTAGAAATTGTTGGCTGGGTGCAGTGCAGTGCCATAATCCCAGCACTTTGGGAGACCGAGGCAGGCGTACTACGAGGTCAAGAGATCAAGAACATCCTGGCCATCATAGTGAAACCCCATCTCTACTAAAATACAAAAATTAGTTGGGCGTGGTGGTGCGCACCTGTAGTCCCAGCTACTCAGGAGGTTGAGGCAGGATAATTGCTTGAAGTCAAGCGCCTGGTGACAGAGGGAGACTCTGTCTCAATAAATAAATAAAATAAAATAAATTGTTAACTTAGAAAAGAATAATTTGGTGACATAAGCAAAAATGGTTGCATGAGAAATTCAAGAGTATTGTACCACCACAAAAGCAGTTAATAAATTGATAAAAGATAGAATCAACTTTACCAAAACTCTGAAAACTGATTCTGCAGAATAATCAACAGTATTCAGCAATCAATAAAATTCTTACTCTAGAAGAAAGTGATAACTAAACTCAATAATATAACTTTGTGGATTTTTTTTTTAACTCTGGTTGTATGACCCTCTCCCCATTTGACAGTAGCTTTGAAGACAACAGCCCAATTTACAGTATAGGTTACTAGCACTGGAGGTAACAGATAAGATTTATTCTCAAAGAATTCTGGTTATTTTTATATGTTTGGGGTCTTACTGAAGAACTCACTCGAAAAGCTGATTTTGATTTTGCCTAACTCAAAACTCATCCAGAGCTGAGAAAACTATACCTGAGGTATTTGTCAAAAACATTTAAAGGCAAATGTTGTAGATGCTGCTACATGGACAAGATACAACAATTGAAACAAACAATAGATAAACAAGAAGTTATAAAGAAAAGGTGGATAATGAGGTTATTTGGAGATTCAAGTCTTTTAAAAACTCACCAAATTAGTAGGAATCTAGAAGACATATGAATATCTTGCACTGGTTGCTTGATTATTAAATCCTTGAAAACATCCTAAGCCCTAACTTCTCGTTAAACCTCAGACTTATCACAGGCAGGAATTGAAGGCAAAGTGAAAATATTAATGCCTGACTAAATGTTGCAGGTATGTGCCCCAACAAGCCCATCTGCAACACCTGGAAAGATCCTTTCTTCCCTTCCTTTCTTCCTTCCTCTTCATCTGGAAAGATCCTCTCTTTCCCTCCCTTCTGCTCTCTCTCTGTCTTCCTTACTTCCTTTTCTTTCTTTTCCTCCCTCCCTCCCTCCCTCCCTTCCCTCCTTTGTTCCTTTTTTCTTCCTACTTTTCTTCCTTCTTTCCTTCCTTCCTTTGTTCATTTCTTCCTTCCTTCCTTCCTTTGTTCATTTCTTCCTTCCTTCCTTCCTTTGTTCCTTCCTTCCTGCCTGCCTTCCTTTTTTCTTTCCCTTTTTCTATTTCATCATTCCTTTTGTTCAAAGCTTTGGGAAAATTTCTGTCAATTTCATTAGCTTACTACTCATTGGCCACATACAACTAAGAATATAAGCTTTGCTGAATTAGTTTACAAAAGTCACCAAACAAGCTACAACAAGTAGAAAAAATAATCACTAAAGAGAAAAGATAATTTTATTTCTGGGTTTGTTACATTACAATATTAGAAATGTTAGTTTTTAAAGTATTGAGAGTCATGCAAATAAACAAGAAAATATGACTAATCTCACAGGAAAAAAACAAATAAATTAATAGAAACTGCCCCTTAGGAAGCCCAGAATTACTGACAAGAATTTTAAGGTAACTCTTTTAAATATGCTCAAAGGGCTAAAGACAACCAAATAAAAATAAGTAGAGAAAATTATGAAAACAATCTTTCAGAAAATAAAGAAAAACAAAAGTAGAAATTACAAAAAAATTGAAAATTGACTGTTTAAAAATACAATAACTGATAGGAATGCAAAAACTATTAGAGAAGTTTAACAGCAAAGGTGATCCATTGTTAAGATATAATCAGTAAACTTAAAGATAGCTTAATTGAGGAATAGAAAGAAAAAAGAAATAGGGAAAAAAAGTAATCGAGTGAAAAAAAAAACATGTAAGACACCATCGAGCATATCACATAAATAAATGTCCTGGAGAAGAGGAAACAGGGCAGAAAGAAATTTGAAAACACATTAACATAAAATTTACTGAATTTGATGCAAAATACTGATTGTTACGTCTAAGAAAATTAGCCAGTCATAAGAAGGTTAAAGTTAAAGATATACATACTAAGACACACTAAATTCAAATGATTGAAAAGAGAAGACAAAACTAATATTCTGAAAGCAGCAAGAACAAAGCACTTTGACATGTACAAGAGATGTTCAATAAGATCGCTAATTAGTGTCTCACCATAAATTATGGAGGTCAGAGTGCCATGGCAGGCTACATTAAAAGTGCTGAAAAATAGAAAGTTTCAGCCAATCATTATGTACTCTGTAAAACAATTCTTCAAACAAGAAGAAGAAATTAAGGCATTTCCCCATGAGTAAAAACAGAGTTTATTGTTTGTAGACATACTCCACATAAAATGCTACATGGTTTTCTTCAAACTAAAAAAGTCAATAGTCAGTTATTTTAATCCTTAGAAAGATACTAAGAACCCTAGGAACGTTAACCACAAGATAAATACAAAAGTCAACATTAACTCATTTTTAGTTTGTAATTCCTTTTTTCCCACATAAATTTAAAACGCAACTATAGTGGACTTTTCAACAACACATGAATTTCAACTCTGCAGGTCCAGTGAAATGTGGATTTTTTAGTTTATCTGTGGAAGAAACACCTCTCAGAGAATGAGACCAATCTTTCCTCTTCCTCCTTCTGCTCAGCCTATTCAACATGAAGACAGTAAGAATGAAGATTTTTAAGATGGCCCACTTTCACCCAGTGAATAGTAAATATATTTTCTCTTCCTTATTTGTTAATAACAGTTTTCTCTAGATTACTTTGTTGTAAGAATACAGCATGTGGTACCTACACAAAATGGGTGTTAATAAACTTTAAGTTATTGGCACAGCCGGCAGTCAACACTAGACTGTTAACAGTTAAGTTTTAGGGGAGTAAAAATTATATGCAAAATTTAGACTACACAAGGGGAGGGAGGACAGCACACAAATCCTTATGTTATTCAAGGGTCAACTGTACATGAAATAACAATAATATATGTAAGGTTCATAGGCACCCAATATATAACAATGTAATTTGTAACAAGAAAGATAAGAAAAGAAAGACAAACTGTACGGATGTAAAATTTTACATCTTAATAAATTTTACATCTTAATATTTATGTGCTAGTATATTATAACAAAGTTGCTATTAATTTAAACTATATTACTGAAAGAAGTTGTTAATTGTAATACACAGAGAAACCACTAAAAAAATTGATTAAATATACAGGTGTACTTTATATAAATGAGAAGTGAATCAAAATAAAAGTGGGATGATGTAATATATGTATCTATCACAAAAGAAGACAGTTGAACAATTAAGAAATAAAACATACATAAGTCACATAGAAAACAAATAGGATAATGGCAGAACTGGGTCCTTCCTTATCGACAACTGCATTAAAGAGTAATTGAATTAAAATATTCCATTAAATGGCCATAATTGGCAAAAGGAATAAGAAACATGATCCAACTATATGTTATCTATAAGAAACTCACTTTAGACAAAAATAAACCTACAAGTTGAAAGTGAAAGGATGGGGAAAATATACCATGCAAAAAGTAAATAAGAGAGCTTGAGAGGCTATCCTAATAACATAAGAAATAGACTTTAAGACAATAATTGTCAAGAGACAAAGAAAGATATTATATAATGACAAAACAGTCAATCTACTAAGAAGATACAGCGATTATAAACATATACTCACCTAAACAAAGAGCCCCTAAAGATATAAAGTATTAACTTGACAAAATAGTGGATAGAATCAGACAATTCAGCAATAATAGTTGGAGACTTCAATACCTTATTTTCAATATTAGACATAACAAGTAGACAAAATATAAATAAAGAAGTCATGAACACCACCATAAACCTGTCAAATATCTGTAAAACACTTAAACCAATAACAGCACAATATGTATTTTTCACGAGTGCACATGAAAACTTTATAGATTAAACCATATGATAGTCTACAAAATAAGCTTCAATGAATTTAAAAATGTTTAAATAATAAAAGGTCTCCCAACTGTAATGTAATGAAACTAGAAATCAATAACAGGAGAAAAACTGGAAAATTCAAAAATATGTGAGAATTAAATATCATACTCAAGCAATCAATGAGTCAAAGAATAAATCACATAGGAAATTTGAAAATACTTTGAGATGAGTTAAAATGACAGCACAACATATCAAAACTTAGGAGATGTAGTAAAAGCAGCACTTGGAGGAAAATGTATACCTACAAATGCCTACATTAAAAAGGAAACATGATCTGAAATCAAATAAGTGAGATGTTCTTCAGTTTTCTCCTCTCCTTATGTAATTTTTCTTTTAAGGTTCCACTAACCTTATTATTTGAGTTGAGTAATTTTCTCTCTTTTTTGAAAAGAAATATGTGTATAATTGACATTTTTTCCTAGAATCCTGGACAGAATTGTCCAGGTAGTCATAAGTTCAACGAAATTATTTTGAGTATGTAAAAAGATTATTAAATGGTTATAGAAACGTTCTCTCTAGAGAAATTTTATGATGTTGTTCAAAATTTCCGACTATGTAATGAGAGTATTTACTGGTTATATCTAAGTTCCCTTTTAAATATTTCTGTTAAATTTGGTAACTTAAATTTATATGAAGTATGTCTATTTTATCTAAGTTTTTCAAAATATTTATAATAAACTCTTATCTTCTGAATGTATGTAGCATCTTTATTAAGATTCTTTTTTTTTTCTGACATTGCTTATCTTGTGTCTTCTTTCTTCTTTCTTAAACAGTATTGCAATTTTCTTTTCCTTTTAAATATTTCCACTTTGGGCTTTGTTTATCTGCTCCATTGTATATTTATTTTATATCATTAATTTATGCTTCTAGCTTCATTAATCTTTTATACATAGTTTGTGCTTATTTTGTAATTGTTTTTATAACATCAAAAATTAATATTTAGCTTACTGTTTTCAGTACTTCTTTTCTAATAATACATTTAAATCTAAATATTTTATCCAGTTACTTTTTGTTGTATTTCACTAGTTTTTATTTATATTTTTCTCACCATTTGAGTTATTTAAAATTGTGTTTTAAAATTTCCAAATATATGATTTTTTTTCTAGTTGTCTTTTAGACTTAATTTTTATGCTAATTGCAAGAAGATGAGGTAATGTATGTTTTAAATTATTTGAAAATTTCTAAGATGTACTTTATGAGTCAGTATAATAGTCAATTTTTGTAAATGTGTGGTATATGCTTGAAAATAATATTTTTTTACACACTGTTGTGCAAAAAAAGACAAATGAGCAGACGGCACCCATATTAACCTCTTTGGGCCAATATGTGTTTACAAACTCACAGAAATGGAAGGTTGCAAATATGCAGATTCTCTACCAATCAGTTCACAGAGATCAAGCAGAGCCAGATGTCAAATACTAGGAAAGAAAACACACTTTGTGAGGATGTTAACCTGCATGTTTGGTGAATGAAGATCCCCAAGGCTGGGTACAAGCTTTATTCAAATTTCAGTACAAAATAGCTGAGTCCCAGCTTTGTACCACCACTTGAGCATTCATGGTCCAGGAATCCAAGCCCTTTTTTGATATCATCAAGAAGCTGAGGTTCCAGCCTTATTTTCATATCTTTTGATGTCATGAAATAATGTCTTCAAACTCCACCTCAGAATTCTACCAAGATCAATTACTTTAGCACTTAAACTATACGTTATTTACATGAAGTTCTGCAGAAGATCAATTATATCTCTCGAAGACCGTACTATGAGACTCAATTTTGAAATATTTAACCCATATGTATCCACAGGAATTAGGACAAGTTTTAAATTTGTCTTCTATTTTGACTTTTATATATTGATTGGTATACTGTCTTCTAGTTCTAATTTTTTGAAAGGAGGTTAATAACTCCCCACTATGATTATAAATTTGTCTATTTATCTTTATGGCTTTGTTAAGCATTAGATTGAAATTTTTACTTTTTCACCTGAAAGTAGCATTTTGTTTATTTATTAAAACTATATAGGATTCTCCTGGTTAGTATTTGCATACCTTATCTTTTTCCAAATTTTTCTTTCAAAATTTTAATCTACTTTATCCTCAGATAGATCTATTTGAAATAGAACATAGTTGGCAATTTAAATAATTCTAATGTTTATAATTTATAATATAATTAATATTTAATGTTATTAATGAAAAATTTTTAGAGTAAAATTAACATTTTGTAATTATTTACCTCAATTTTCTCCCTACAATTTTTTTCTTCCTTTCTTGATTTCTTTTTAGTCAAATGTTTTACCACTGAATATTTTTCCTCTATTAATTTATAAATTATAATTTCATTGGTTGTTTAAAAATACCTAACAGGCATATTTAAATTATCTATGTCTAAATTAACCAATATTTTAAACATTCTCCAGACAAGGACTTTAAGTAATTATTATAAATGTTATTACTAGTGTGATATTTTAATATTTTTATTTAGTTATTTCTTAAAACTTCATGTTATTTTTACTCTTTTATCCACTAAGTCAATGTTAAGGTTTTTTTGTGTTTTTGTTTTGTTTTTTTTTTTAAAGCAAGGGTTTGTTTTATTCTGGGTATTATCTGGTAACCAGTCAATTAAGAACAGTAGTGGAACTCCGAAGGGAAAGCAGTTCCATAACTTCTTTAGAATCCAGCTGGACTGATGCCAGTTGCTTCTCCTAGCTTGTCATCTCCACCAGTTAGCATTTTGGAGCTTCCTGACATCTGAAGTCATCTTTTATTCCTTTGTGACAGAATTGTGAATATGAGCTGCTGAGGCTACATCCTGCACAATGCCAGGGGGTAGAGGGAGCCATCTGATGAGATGGGTGCACTCTGCGTTGTATAACATAGCAGTTCTTGTTAGGAGGGGGAGACAGGTGCTACTAAAGCCTCTTTAAGGCCACATGGTTTGGAAGTGTCTTATATTTTAGCTTCTGCTTATATTTCACCTCCACAAATATTTGAACATATTCAATATGTCAAATGTTAAGTTTTAATCATAGGTTTAGCCTTTTCTTGAATCATTCTTTATGTATTAAACATAAAAGTATATCTTCTATTTTGGATTGCATTCCTTCTTCTTAAAGTTCCTTCTTGAAATTTTCTTTTAATTAAATTATTTTGTTAGCAAATTCTCTAGTTTTATTAGTTAGAAATTGTCTTTAAGTTGTTGCTTCTCTTTTCCCTTGGTATAAAATTCTACACTGGAAGTTTCTTGTAAGATATTAAAAATATTTTCTTTTTCTTTTCTTTCTTTTTCTTTTTTTCTTTTTTTTTTTTTTATGAGATGGAGTTTTGCTCTTGTTGCCTAGGCTGGAGTGCAATGGTGTGATCTTGGCTCACTGCAACCTCTGAGTCCTAGGTTCAACCGATTCTCCTGCCTCAGCCTCCCTAATAGCTGAGATTATAAGCGCCCATCATCACGTCCAGCTAAGTTTTGTATTTTTAGTAGAGATGGGGTTTTACCATGTAGGCCAAGCTGGTCTTGAACTGCTGTCCTCAGGTGATCCACCCGCCTTGGCTTCCCAAAGTGCTGGAATTACAGTCGTGAGTCACCACGTCTAGCTAAAAATATTTTTCTATTATTTTCCAGCTTATATTAATATTGCTATTCTATTACTATATTAAAGTCATTAAAGTGAATGTGTCTTTTTATCTCTGGCTCCTATTAAGATTTTCTTTGTCATTATTGTTCTGCTGTTTCCCCACTTAGATGCACCTTTTAATCATGTATTTTCAGTATTGCTTCTGACCCAGTCTCTGTCTTCTCCAATCATTTAATCTTCTTCCTCCATGTTTTTTTTCTCCCGTCTTTCTATTGTCTTTTCTGAATTCTGAAAGATTGTTTTGATTTACCTTCACAGATTCTTGAGTATTCTTTATTTACTTGTTAACCCACACATTATGTTTTTAATAGTGGCAGTTGCATTTTTTAACGCGTATATTTGATTCTCTTTTCAAATCTATTTGGTAACTTTTTTTTTTTGTTTTGTTTTGGGAGCCTGGAGCTCTTGCCAGGAGCCAGGCTGGAGTACAGTGGCACGATCTCGGCTCACTGCAACCTCCACCTCTTGGGTTCAAGCAATTCTCCTGCCTCAGCCACCATGCCCAGCTAATTTTGTGTTTTAGTAGAGATGGGGTTTCACCATGTTGACCAGGATGGTCTTGATGTCTTGATCTCATGATCTGCCCGCCTCGGACTTCCAAAGTGCTGGGATTACAGTCATGAGTCTCTGCTCCCGGCCTATTTGGTAACATTTTATAGTTTCCTGGTCCTTGGGAAAATATTCAAGCTAATTTCTTAAACTAAATTTATATCTTGTGGATTTTTTGTAATTTTTATTGTGGCTTTTTTATTTCCTTTAGTTTTGGGAATATGGCCAGGTTTTAGCTAAAGCACCTCAGGATGACTGTGCAGTTCTGAGCCACAATAACTATTCTTCTTTTTCCTTGTGATATGGTGGATGTGAATTTTAGATCTGGTTTAACTTTAGTCTTACATTACAGTTCCTTTGTGTCTTCAGCCTATTTTGGAAAGTATTTTCTACTGACTAAAGGTATTTGACTTGTGATTCTTGCTGGCTTTGTGGCCATCAAAAGCAAAGTTTCCATATGTTCAAGGAAATTATTTTGAGTATAATCATTAAAGAGATATTTAATGGCTATAGAAAAGTTCTCTCCAGAGAAATTGTACAATGTTGTTCAAAATTTCTAAGTAATGAGAATATTTGCTGGTTATATAAGTTCCCCTTTAAACATTTCTGTTAAATTTAATATTAAATTAACAGTGATTTTTTTTTGGCTGGCTATTGTGGCACATCATTATCATAATGCTAATATGTAATTTTCTAATTAATGTTCTATATATTCTGCAAGTATTTTTTCTATTTATTTAAATTACTTATATTTTTAAAACTTTCCAAATAGTTTGGACTTTCCCCATTAATACTCCACTAATTAAATATACACAAATAATTCAAATAGTATACTATTATGCCCCTATAAGAAAGAATAAGTAAGATCTAGAAGTTTCAATTTAAAAATTACCTATGTGATATTAATATGCAAATGTAAATTCTGTCATAGTATTGTTGTTAAAACAATTTCTAGTTGTAAATCAAGTCAGGCTATTTGTACCAAACCTTATAGTGAAAAGCAATAATAGTTCTGAATTAAAATATATTTAAAATTTTTTTACTTAAAATGTTAAACCATTATAGTTAATCTAATCTGTCCAGAGTCCAATGAAAAGCTAGAATGTATATAGACAGTATTCTGAGTAGATATGTTGATTTGCTCATATGATATTTATTGATAAAATATATATAAAAAATTAGGAAGACCTGGGCAACTCCACACTGACACCTGTAGCATAGCAAACATGTCAGTCACTCTGATGGTATAATAATCAACAAATTTTCCAAGCGTCAGAACCATACCTTCCATTGGAACTCCAGCTTTAACATTTTTAACAGTGTCAGGGAAAAGATGTAGACTTGCTCTGCTGTTTCTACTGCAGGAGCATCTGCAGGTAGCCACGGTCCTGTCCAGGTACACCTTCTCCACGGCTAAGAAATCTGTCTATGCTTCTGGACAGTAATTACAATTCTTAAGGCAATCAGGTTCAATTTCTTGTTCGACAAATTTCTTCTTAACGAAAGTTCTTGCTAATTCTGGCAGGTATAATTTTCTCCCATGATACAACTCTCCAGAAGGCCAAGAGGGGTGCGATGTCCCAGTCTGGACCTTTGTCTTGCCTCTGCAGCAGCTCAGACTTAACCTGGCTCTTACTCCACAAACCAGATGAATCAGCCCAATTCCATTCAAAGAGTTTTCTCCCTTCTTCCTTTCTAATCTTTTTCCCTCCTTCCTTTCTTCTATTCTTTCCTCTTTCCTTTCTTCTTCTCTTCCTTTTCCTTTCTCTCCTTTTCTTTATTCCTTTCCCTCCCTCCTTCCCTTCATCCCTCCCCACTTCCTTCCCTCCTTCCCTCCCTCCTTCCTTGCCTTTTTTCCTTCCTTCCCTTTTCTTTCTCCCTCCCTCCCTTCCTTCTTTCCACCTCTTTCTGTCTTTCTTTATTTTTTCCTTTGTTTTTGGTGGAAATAGAGTTTTTTTTTTAAAGAACAACTGCTCTTGCATAGGTCAGGTCTTATGAAAGTGTAGGCTCCAGGACTGAAAATGTCACACAGAGCTTAAACTATGGAAAAAAAAAAAATCTAGGGATTACCAGGAAAGAAGATAGAACTGCAACTGGGATGCACGTAGAGAAAGATGAGGGTGAATCATTGATCAAAGTCAGCAATTAAAACCGAAAATTTAAAGCACAAGCACTTTCTGAGCCTATAATGAAATGACAAGGATGTAATGCTTGAGTTCATTGAACTGAATTAAAAATCCAATAATCAAGTTTCATAGTGCAGGGAAATCGTGCATATAATGTTATTATATTTGTTTAACATCTCCCCAGTATCTGTGATATGAGATCAGACTTCTAAACTGGTAGAATTCATACAGTTCACCAAAAAATGGAAAAGAGCCACTAAAAAAGGACAATGACCTTATACTTGTCAACAATATTATCTTTACTTCTACATCATTGTTCAAGAAGAGGGAAAGAGGCTGAAGAGAGTTCCACAAGTAGCTGTGAAAACGGGGCAGTTTAGTCATAATGCTTTATGCTGTTATCATCTGACATCATCTAAATGAAATAAATAAAATCAAAATTATAATTTTTGTCATTACATTTATCCAAACTGATTCTTAAAGAAAAACAATGCAGTATTTCTCTAAAGTCTTCCAACTATGTAACCAAGTTATTAATTTTTGTTTCAAAACTAAATTAGATAAACTTTTTAATAAAAAGGTTTTTGTTTGTTTGTTTGAGACAGAGTTTCACTCTATTGCCCAGGCTGGAGTGCAGTGATATGATTTTGGCTCCTGCAACCTCTGCCTCCCAGGTTAAAGCGATTCTCCTGACTCAGCCTCCTGAGTAGCTGGGATTACAGGCACATACCACCACATCCGGCACATTTTTGTATTTTTAGTAGAGACGGGGTTTCACCATGTTCGCCAGGCTGATCTCCAATTCCTGACCTCAGGTGATCCACCCATCTCGGCCTCCCAAAGTGCTGGGATTATAGGTATGAGCCACAGAGCCTGGCCTTAATGAAAAGTTTTAAATTTATGTTTCTGCATTTATCAGTTTCATAAATGGAATGACAGTTGTTGACTACCCTTCATAAAAGATGAGGAAATTAGCACATTTACAATTCTTCCCACTTATTCTACCCCCACACCTCCTGGTTTTATGCACATAAAATGAGATTTTTTTGGCCAAAGCATTAATTGTTAAACTATTTTTATGTCATATGACTATTATTTTAAGAACTGTAACATTTACACTGTGTACTATATAATAGTTGTATAAACTTGGTTTCATTTTCAAATGAAAAAATGTTTTCAGTAAATTCTTTCATATGCAAATTTCTAAGTTTTCTTTGAACAGAATTTATTTTGTAATCACAGTTTGAAGTGCATATTTGTTAGTTGAGCTTAGTTCTGTTTTCTTCATGACAAATTAGTTCCAATAAAGAAATTAGTTTTTGTCATAGCTGAGGTGTCTTTGCCTTGAATCCACATGTGTACAACAACTTACCTATATATTAATATCTAAATTCAACACAGATTTCAAAGTCAAAGACTATATTCTCTCTCATTCTGGAATATGAATATGATGTTGTTGAGTAGAAGTTTGAGAGTAGCCTAGGATTTTTATTACTTTAATATTTTGGTTGATTATTCAATGTTTGTAGGATTTTTTTTATACTGTGCTTAAAATTAAATACTCAAAATATAACCACATGCCTATTACCTCTATCTATCTTGGGTCCATACTAGACCATGTTTATATACAAATTCCTTTAGCATAGAAATTTTTTAATCTAATTTTGTTTTATAAAATTATCCTCTTTGTAATTACATTCTCTGAGAAGCTCCAAATTTTTTAATTGTTTGTCCTCCTTGGAGCACTTCATTACTTTCAATGTCATATGCTTTTTTCTTTTAAGTCCTCATTTTTAAATTTGAACTTTTATCTATTGATTCATTGCATTAGTATTTTAATTATTTTTCATTATAGAGTAAAATAGTTTCTGCTTTCAGTTATGTTATTTTCTAGAGCTGATTTTTTCTAACTATATTCACCTATAAAAAATTTACTTAACATTATTTTTCTTTTCTTTCTATAAAAATTTTCACAGGTCCTATGATTTATTGGTTTAGATTATTTATCTTTGAGTAGGAACATCTCTATTCAAGTTTCCTTTTCTTCTCTGAAAAGATTCTTCTTGGTTCCTTTGTTTACTATTGCATCATGTCAATAATTCCTTTGGAAACACAACTATGGTACAAGGCCATGCATTTCTAAATTATATAGGGTAATGCTATCAGGTACAACAAATGAAGCCCAACATTTCAACAGATCAACACAAAAGAAGTTTGTTTTTTGATAACACAACAATCCAATGTAAGCGTTCCTGGTCTTAGGTTATTAAGGGACCTAGAACTCTTCCATCTTATAGGATCCTGTTCCTCGAGGCTGTATAGTTTATTCATCCGGTATGGGGAGGGATTAAAAAAAGGAAATAGAGATTCAGCTACTGCTAAAAATGCCGTGTCTTAGAGTGGCACTTATTAAATTCCTTAACACTTTATTGACAAAATTAGTCCAATAATGACATCTAGAAATGGGAGTGTGGTGGGGGGCAGGTAAGTGTGATGTTTGCCAGAGCAACTTCTTTATAAGTATTTCTCTATGTAATAGGAGGGAGAGAGCACATGTTGAGGGACAGCTACCATTTTGTCATCCTCTGTCCTTCTGATAGAATTATCAGTGAAGACCCTTCTCAAGTATAATACATATTTAACCCTCTCTAAGGAAGTCAACTCAAAGCCCCATCTAGCACAACATCCAGCTCAGGGTGTAGGCTGTCTGGGTAACTTCAGTTCTGGATGTGGTGATTTGCGGTCTTTACAAGTCACTCTTTCCCCCACCATAGTGGTAGAAAGAAGACAAAGTAAGTGCAGTGAAAGCTCCCATTCAGAAAAGGGAAGCATAGGAAACATTAAGCATCACCTCTCCATAGTGAGAACAAATATCTGCTGGACAGGTGACATAAAGAGCCTTTGTCCTGGCAATGCTAAGGGGTGGGGGCTCCTTGTTTAGATGCTGGCTGTGCTTCCTTGGACCAATTCCCTTGTCCAGGGCTCTCCATATGGCCTTTGCTCTGCCTTCCTCGATAGGCTGCCTTCTTTCTTCCCCAGCCCTCTCTCTGGTGGCCCCTAGGAAATATGCATTTCTTGGACAGTATGCTGCTCCCTCCTTACGGCAACTACTAAGAAAGTGCTTCTCAGTCCAATCCTGACCTTCTGTTTCCCGTCTGTGAAACTAATCCTGGAACTACACAAACCAAATTTTTGTTTTGTCAGCTGAACCCTTGTTATTCTCTGTCAATAGAGACACTAAAGATAAGTTGTTAGGAAAAAGGAGAGATAAGAGACTTGCTCTTTAACTGTTAGCATGCAACACTGATGATTGTTCACCACAGCTGCAGTAGTTCCTTCCTATAGGACAGCTGAATCTAGTTTTGGGCTTTGTCTAATGCTTGCAGAATTAGCTAAGTTGCACATCCCTCAGAGGCACAAGCACCAGCTGAGCAGCTCTTCAGGGTCACAGGTCTGAGTTTCATTGCTCAATAAATCCCCCTCACAAAACTTCTGAGATTTAAAACATTCAGACTCTTTCCTTTGTTTCTCCATCTTTAGTGATAGTAGCTGCTCCCTGAAGTGACCATCTCTGAGATATCTTGTCCTAATCTCTTTTTAATCCTTTAGCCAGTTAACAACGTTTCACTTGATTAGTCATTCTTTACATTTTCTCTAGTAAAATAACTCCTGTGGTTTTCATTTCCTGCCTGGGCCTTGCCTAACACAGACAATTTGTGCCAGAAGAAGTAGTAGAAAAAACAACCTCTACAATGGAGTTTGGAGATACAGGTTGGGCTCGTTCCTGTATTTGCACACAACATTGACTCTTTAATAAAGGGTTATGGGATTCTGCTAATTCGTGGAATATCACAGCACTACGATTAATCAAACTTTCATCTGTGGTTGAATGCAGTAAAGTCTAACTAGAGAAGTTGACTTGGGTAATCAATGGGCTGCTATTGTTGACTTATGGCAGTTGTGCTGAATGCAACCTTAGTGCAGTGTCAGTTCTCATAATTACTCTGGAGCATCTTCCAAAAGGAAATAACAAGCTAAGGTCACTATTCTGTGGGCTCAAGTCACAGGAACCAGAGTTCTCCTAAGAAAACCGTAAACATGATCTTATTTCATGTGGCCACAGGCATAATTTCGCTGAAAATCAAAACCAGAGTTGAATTGTGTGGGTTATAGAATTATGATGTATGCTGAATTCACAGCCTCACCAACCTTTCATGTAGAAGTCAGGACGTTCCTAACTTGAAATAGGATCATCTGGTTGGATTTATGTGAAGCTAAGAATCTTGAAATCCCAAGTCACTCAGTTTTCCTTGCATCTAGAAAGAGCTTTCTCTTTTTCAAGGCTGAGAAGACTAGCCCTCTATTTCTTTACCATCCTGTAATAAATTTATATAGGCCAGTTGTTTAATATACAGGTATCAATTTTCCCCAAGATTCCACCCTAACAACTCTTTGTTACCATTGGACCAACAACAAGAATCATATGTAAGCATATTGCAGGGGTCAAGTACAAATTCTGATCTAGTGGGAGGCAATGTATACATCTATAAGTATTGCAAGCCATTATTAACTTAAATGAGAAGAAACCCAAGGAATATGTATGCAATGCATTCAAAGGATATTAGACAGGGGAGACAGACCTCAACAGGTTACGGTCAGTTAATAGTATGGTAATGCCAGCAGCTAGGGATTATGTCTATTTTATTGATGTGAATGCATTTACTAAGGACTCTGAAGTGGCTCAAACATTTCAGTTGGTTAGTTGACTGAAACTTGCACTTAAAAATGACTGATAGTTAATGCAGTTACAATGTCAGAACTTCCTTTGCAAAACATAGAAAAAGAAAACGAACAGCTCATGGAGAAAGAAACATTGGAAGGCATTGATCACATGCATCCTCTACTTCATTCCCCAAGACAGCCCAGAGACCAGTTCATTCACTAAGGCATTGAAAAATCCTTTAGTGAAGGAGCCATCAATGTGCTTGGAAAGCTCTGTAGTGTTGTCTTGTCTTGGCCAGGGGTTATTGTGTCAAAGGGCACTAGTAATCTTATCAATATCAGTGGGAATGACAAGATCTCAGAGTAGCAGAGCCCAAATGACAGTGTTTAGCTATTAAAGACATGGCCAATGCATTTATCTTAATGGTTAGCGGAGATTAAGTCCTTGTCACAATGTTTTGAAGAGGAGAGTGACTGTCAGTAGCTATTTTTATGACAACAATTCTAGGAATTAGATAGATAAGCATTTCCCGCTATAACAGGAAAATTCTAGTCTGGTGTCCAGAAATGTGGATTGAGTCACACAACAGAGAATCATACCTTCTCACTTTTTAAACCCAAGCCACTTTGAAGACCAGGGGTCTTGATTGTAGGAGAGGCCAATTCCCTTCTTGTTGTATCTGTGTCATTGTAAAGCATCCTGCAATCCTTTCTCTAAGTAGCCTGTGGCCAACTACTTGAGGCACCATGCCTAAGGAAAAGAGACACGTAGATCTTCTGGAGATTACTGGACAATGGTTCTATGTCACTACTTCCTGGGTATCGGAACCTGGACACTGTGATCCACAAATTACAGTGGAGCCTATTATAGAATTTTAACTCAAATTTAAATAAAAGCAAGTGCAGTAGGTCCACAGATCCCTTCTGTGGTTCTTTCCCCAGTTTCTGAATGCATATCTAGAGTACTTGTTCTTAAAAAAAAAAAAAAAAAAAAAAAGGCAGAATGCCTACATTAAATCACAGGATTTTTACAGTGGGCATATGTTTTATTTAATAATCTGTTTTCCTAAGGAGCAATGTAGGCATTTGATCTAGTTGCATCCAATCTACTCAAAGTCCAAGGAACCAAGCTGAAAATTATGACTTACACCTAAACTATGGTCTTAACCTTTTTTTGTTGTTGTTCTACCCTATCTCATACGGCTTAACTAATAGGTCACACAGGTTATGTAATAGGCTATAATGAGAAGACAATACTCTTAATTTGACCTGTTATTTATGTTATAGCAAGCAAATGTTTTACTAAATATTTTACTCTTTTATTAAAATAGACTTCCAAACTTAACATCTGTGATACTTTCTCCTTGCCTGAGGAGAGGGTATAAGAAGCAATAACTTTGTGGCACAGGCCCCTACTACCTGGGTCCCTGGGTATTCTATCAATGCCTGTGTCAAGAGCTGGTAAAAGTGTGGTATCCAAATGATGGAGAGAGCTGTGGCCTACACTTAGAACTGGGGGCTAGTCAGTGAAGAAAAGTATGCCTTATAGCAGCCGAGTGTGTGTTACTCTAGAGCCATGAAGAGAAAGCCCTTCTCTCCTCCAGTGTTTCTCTTGTAGTTTTTACTCAAAGGATTGACATTTCACCACCGGCAGGGAAAATATTTTCAGGACCTAGCTTTATCATGACAAAAAAAGGCAAAAAGAGTGAATTTATATTTGAGAGGTAATGAGTTGATAACTGGCATAGCTGCTATTAACACATCATTTCTGTTCATACAACACAGGCAAAAAAAAACTAGTCACATGGCAACACTTAGACGGGAGGGGACCAGGAAAATATAGTACCTGTGGGGGGCAGCCATTTCTCAGTAAATGCTATGCATGAAATCCAAAGTTGGAATTTTGATGGCAGCAACCACTTCTATAATTCACGTTTTCCATCTACTCATAATTTTTTTTGGGAGTTGAGAAAAATCTCAGATTTAGAAATCTTTATTAAAGTCATTCTTTTTTAAAAAAAAATTTGAATTTCTTTTTTATTTTATTTTAACTTCTGGAATACATGTGCAGAGTGTGCAGGTTTGTTGCATAAGTATACATGTGCCATGGTGGCTTGCTGCACCTATCAACCCGTCTTCTAGGTTTTAAGCCCTGCATGCATTAGGTATTTGTCCTAATGCTCTCCATCCCTTTCCCACCACATCCCAACAGGCTCTCTTGTGTGTTATGCCCCTCCCAGTGTCCATGTGTTTTCATTGTTCAACTATCATTTATGAGTGAGAGCATGTGGTGTTTGGTTTCTGTTCTTGTGGTACTTTGTTGAGAATGATGGCTTCCAGCTTCATCCATGTCCCTGTAAAGGACATGATCTTTTCTTTTTTGTGGCTGCACAGTCTTCCATGGTGTATATGTGCCACATTTTCTTTACCCAGTCTATCAGTGATGAGCATTTGGGTTGGTTCCAAGTCTTTGCTATTGTAAATAATGCTGCAATAAACATATGTGGGCATGTGTCTATATGGTAGAATGATTTATAATCCTTTGAGTATATACTCAGTAATGGGACGGCTGGGACAAATGGTATTTCTGGTTCTAGATCCTTGAGGAATCACCACACTGTCTTCCATCATGGTTGAACTAATATTTGTTAACTTAACTGTGGGTCAGCTTTGCAAATATTAATGAGTACCTAAAACCCACTGGTATTGATTTCCTATTTTTATATGACCCAGTCATGTTAACGAAAAGTTGAGTCAGGGAAAAATAAGATAATTTCTATCTTTTTGCTTTGAGGATAGCATATATTGTCAGCATGTAGTAAACTTTGCTGCTCTTACTTTAAGATTGTAAAAATCGTACCCATCAAATTATTTTCTGGCTCTGTAGAGCTTCCCATTGACACTAGATTTCTATTATACGTTACCCTTTACTCCAGCTCTTGTACTCACAAACATGAGATATTATTTTTTTGAAATTCCTGTTTTACTTCTTGCATAATATATTGTTTCTTAAGAAGAGGAATTGTTTTCCTGATAAAATTTTCCTTTCTATTTATTCCTTGGGTTTGATCACTTATTCAGATTCGTAGGAATGTATTGTTTTTAAGTTAAGTTTTATCATTTCTACAAATTATTTTCTTATTTTCAATGAAATTAATTCAACAAAAATTATTATGGAAGATACATGTATTAATTGCTGTTAAATTTGTATACAGAAGAAAAGTAATAATCATCTCATAATTCAGAAGTATCTACCATTAATGTTGATAAGCATGTCTTTATAGTTTTTTCTGTTTAAATTTAACATGTTTTAATTTATACTAAAAATAAAATGTATTCATTTAAAATGGCTGTGAACACAGTTTGCAATATTTCCATAGCATTTACTAGTGTTAGTAAAGCATGTTTGAAATAGCTACTACTTTTGGGATTTGTGCTGGATCTGATTTTTTCCCTATTATGTCTAATATTGTGACAGACATGTCTACAAGAGACGCAGGAAACAATGTTCTTCCCAAATTTAAATTATCTAAAAATAAATTTATAAACATCAAAAATCAAAATTTTAAATTATGAAAGGTTAGGCTTTGTTATATACTTAAAATTGTTTTCTAAAATAATGTTTCATCTTAGCAAGAATTAGATGGGTATGTTTTTAAATAAACTGGCACCAGCACAAAAGCATACTTTTAATGTCCACCTGTTTGGAATGATATTGCCAACTTTTTTATATCTTTGTCTTGAATATTATTCAAAACCACTTATTTTAGATCTTTCCATCATGTGACATTGCAATGGTCTATCTCTGAAAGTCTCCATCTGCTCTCTGAATATAGGAATAACCTCCTATCTGTTCTCTGTATTCTAGCTGCTATTTTCATTTTTCTCCCTGAGAAGTAACCAGGAAGATTAAGCTAATACTTCTGACCTTAAGTGTTTCTTGTTTTGTTTCCTTGAATGTAAGCAACTTTTGGACATTTGTTATATTTATAATGCCAACACTTTTTACCTGAAATCCTATATAAAAATTTAAAAAATTAGCTAAGTCTTGAAAAACTGCAGGATGTGCAATAATAAGATTAAATTTGTTGAGTACCTATTTGTCAAGCATTTGTCAGAAATTATCATATTTAAGTTTTAGAAGAATTTTGAAATAGTATTAGTTAGGGTAGAGTATATGTTGGTTTCATAGAGATACCCAATTTAATGGCCCCAACAGAGCATAGCAGTCATCAACTTTATTTCACTACCTCCACAATTGGCTCACATTTCTGTCATTGTCTCACGAGCAACATCTCTTGTAAATCTCAGTTATTCTTAGCCAAAGATACTACCTTTTTCACATAATATTCTCTATTGTATAATACCCTTCCCACAAAAAAAAAAAAAAACAGAACAAACCTTTTACAGTTCTGTCAGTTTTTTATTGGTTTCTCTTGGGCTTAGTCATGCAGCTTCTGGAATGATGACCTCACACACTTATCCAAAAGTTGTTGTTGGCTAGTGGCTGAGGAGCCTCAGTTTATCCTCCCTGTGGCCTTTCATAATTTAATACATTAGACATGAACATATTGGGACAGTATTCCAAGACATTGAGAACAGAATATGCAAAGCCACTCAAGGTCTAGTCTCAGAACTTTCACAATATCACTTTTGTTAAGTAGTGTTGATCAAAAGTAGTGACAAAGCCAGCCCATATCCGAGGCATAGGAAAACAGATTCCGCCTTTGGATTGGAGGAATAACAAAGTCAGAATCTAAAGGTTGTGCATACGAAATTGAGAAGAATTTGGGACCAAATTTTGAAATCTTCTTTAAACTTTCTCTCATTAGAATTCTTCACATATCTTTATCTTTAAAAATGTACTTACTCTGGCCCAGCACAGTGGCTCATTCCTGTAATCTCAGCACTTTGAGAGGCCAAGGCAGGAGGATCGCTTGAGCTCAGAAATTTGAGACCAGCCTTGGCATGATAGGAAAACTTATCTCTACAAAAAGAGTAACTGGGTGTGGAGGTGCACACCTGTAGTCCCAGCTACTTAGGAGGCTG
The DNA here is from genome assembly GCA_963574635.1 of Cheracebus regulus. Classification (NCBI taxonomy): domain Eukaryota; kingdom Metazoa; phylum Chordata; class Mammalia; order Primates; family Pitheciidae; genus Cheracebus; species Cheracebus regulus. The sequence goes on from CAUYQU010026076.1 coordinate 26,769, forward strand.
AGGTGGGAGAATTGCTTGAGCCCGGGAGCTTGAAGCTCTAGTGAGCTGGGATCACACCACTGCACTTCAGCCTGGGTGACAAAGCAAGATCCAGACACACACACACACACACACACACACACACACACACACACACACACACACACGGAGAGAGAGAGAGAGAGACAGAGAGAGAGAGACAGAGAGAGAGAGAGTCACTCACTCTTAGGACCACAAAAGTTTTACCTAATGATGGCATCATGCTCAAAATCAAGATTTCATGAACTGATTTTGACCTATATGTAGATAGTGTTCTTGAGTACAGCTCCTCTTAATCCAGAGGCCTACAAATTAGAAAAACAAGTTATCTATGTCATTCGTTCACCCAAGACACAATGATGAGACAAGAACAGCATAACCATCAGACACATTTAAAAAAACAGGGAGAATGGGATCACATAACCCTCAATTATTTGTAGCAATTTTGAAATTCAGCCAGGCATACATTGCCAGTTCCCACAATCTTGACAGGAGGGCATGGTTCTTGATAAAGGTCTATTTTTTCTTTGTGAGTGCTTTTTTAGTACATTGTAAATGGCTCTGGCTCTGATTTCTTGAAGCCTGGCTCTAGGAATATGATTGAGATTTTCTTCATTTCGTGATAGACATAGCCATAATTGTTTTGGAAACCATCTCTCTACTTTGTTCATATATGATGTTGCTACAGCATGACATTCTAGTCTTATTAAACCCTCATTTATTTATTTTCTTTTTTCTTTTTTGAAGCTGTGAAGTTCTAATGGGCATTTTTAACCCATTCAGAATCTTGAAAAAAGTTTTCTGCTACTTTTAATTATTTTTTGTCTCAGGGCCATTTCTCATTTTGGGAATGTTTTCTAGATGAGAAACAGCTTTATTTCCAACTCGGGACATTCCAGAACATCACCTTTTTTAAAAAATGCATATCAAAAATATATTTGATTTAGAAAATTAAACCATTTTTAAATAAGTTTATTTCTATTTTAAGTGTCAATTCTGTAGCCAAAAAGAAAAAAAAGAAAAAAACTTGCCACTTTGAGTAGGTTGTCTGGAAATCTCTTCAGCTAGTTCCACACATCAATTAAATTTATATTTTAGCTTGTAAGCTAACACAAAAAACAATTTGCCAATTGTTCTGCCACTACTTTTCACTGGTTGTTCCTTTTCAAGTCTCTAATAATAGTTTTGTCACCATCCTTCCAACTTTTATCTACCTCCTGTTCCCAAAGCCAGGGAACATTTTAGGTTTTTGATAGATCAACACTTCATTTACTGGCAGCAATTACTGTAACAACACATAAAAAAACACCTCAAAGCTCCACGACTTAAACCACAACTACCAGTTGTGTCTTCACAATTTTGCATTCAGTTTTAACTGTGTGTCTTACCTCTGTACCATTTGGCTCATTCATGCATTTCCAGTGATTGTCTTGAACATCTAAGATGGCCTCATTCACAAATCTACTATCTCAGCTGGTATGATTGGCATGGCTAGGATCTGGCTGGACCATTCTCTATTTTTTAATTCTTTTATTTTTTCAGGGCTTACCTCTTCATGTGGCCTCTCATCCTTCAGGAGGCTAGCCTGAACTTCTTTAAATGAAATCTCAGAGTAGCCATAGAACCAAAGCATAAAGTACAATGCCTCTTAAGGCCAAGCATTACAACTTTCACAGTGAAACACTTAGATTCTACTCATCTAAGTAAGTTTTGACATCAGCCAAGGTTCAATGTGGAAGGAACCACACAAGGGAACGAATTTAGCAAAGTGTGATTTATTGATGTCAGTTTTGTGACAATTTATTGCCTTACCATAAAACACAGAATATTTTAAAGTTTTTTAGTAGGCATATACAGTTTTAAATATCCTTCTAGGGATTACATAAAGATAGTGCTATTTGCATTACAACCAATTCTCATATCCTCTGGTTGTGAATATTAATCAAGCAATCAGTTATAGAGTATTTGTGGAGAGGCATAATATAGTAATTAAGGTCACAGGGTTTAGAGAGAGAAGACCTGGATTCAAATTAGGGGTTGGCTATTTATTTGCTGTATGATTTGGGATTTGGGGTCTCTCTGAGTTTCAAATTCTTATTTGCACAACAGCATGAGAAAGCTAAAAATAGAAACCAACCTCATAGATTAAATGAAAAATATAGGATAGTTTCTGGCATATAATAATCATTAGTTGTAAGTGTATAATGCCATACCTAAAACCAAAGGTAGAGGAGAAAGAGCAAAAACATATGCAGTTGAATGTTGAAGTATTTTGATAAATGCATTTCTATGGAAGCTCAGAAATGGGAAGTGCAAACATGTTTGAGAAGATGACTCAGATGAATAGAAACAGATGAAAAGAGAAGCGGGATTGTGGAAGAAAACCAAGCTCATGGAAAGGAACCACAGCTAAAACTGAGGTCAGAAGTTCATGGTCCAGCAGCAGCAGAGCATAAGTGATGAAGGCAATTTACAAAAGTATATTGTGTTCTAGGGAAGTTCTGGACCTCTGAACTGGTATTTGTGAGAAGTTAGAGACATAGTTTATGTAGAAAAATTCTGTGCATAGATTTGTGTTTTAGAAAAACACCATGTCAGCAAAGTTATAGGAGTTTAAGCACCTTCAGAGAGAAAATTTCTATACCCTGTTAACTGATTGGATAGTTCTGGTTGCAAGTGAGAGGAGGAGTTGATATTTTAATGTATAAGAAAAGATTTTTATATAGATACTATTCCTTAGTAACATAGCTGCTGCATAAAATAAGGTATATGTGTACACTCATGAATATGAAAGAGTTGTCCAAAATGTATTACAGGCCCACAACCATTTATAAAAATTCTGAAATCCATAAAGCTCAGAAAACTAGAAGCTTTTCTTTCATTTTTTTTAAAATTGGCAATAGAAGAATCTCACCCTATCTAAACTCATTTGTGCAGAAAATTGACTGCAAATGATGTATTTATCATTTTAAGTTTTTCCACTTAGATAACATTTATATTTTTTAGTGTGTTTCATTTTTTAGTACACAAAGGTATACTATAATGTATATTATGTATGTACATGAAATATTTCTGCTCCTGAGAGTTTAAAAAATTGCATCTCTGTGCTATTTAGTTATATAATTTAATAACATTATAATCCAAGTCAGAGCAAGGAATGTAGTCAAAATATCTAATTAAATTCATTTCAAACAGGAAAACGATTATTTATATACACCTTACGTCATCTAGCACCAGATCATCATTAACTTTCAATTTGGTCGACAACATCAAACTCTGTATAACCTTGTGAAAATCAATTATGACTCTGATAAAGCAGTTTGGATAAACAAGTCTGTTATGACTGTCATATCTTGCTAAAGGAAGATAAAAACAGAGTTGGGGGAGACTACTGCATATGGTCAGGAGATTGTAAAACCAAGAGCTAACTGGAAATGAGACCAGCCTACAAGGCTATGCTTGAGCCATCTGCTTACAATTTTGTGCTCCAGAGATTGCAAGATTGTTAATTTATTAATTTAAGAGATACCTATATATTTTTACATAATTTTAATTTGTTAAAAATGTAATTAATATAGGAAAGTATCTGAAATGATTTGTTTGCAGACTGACTCCTCTCAAATACTCAGGGGAAGGTACTTAAATTGCCTTCAACCTATTTTACATTTTTCATAGCACATAGTACAATGTTATTTACTTAGATAGTTTGCATGAGCAAACCCTTATTGGATGTATTAAATCTCAGAGTCCCTTTTCTATACTTCCTAGGGGTCTTTAAAGTTATATATAGGCTATTAATAATATATAATGTTCCCCTTATTCATCTCTTAGCCACGACCATGTGAGCAAACCGTTGTCTTGTTTTCCCATAAAAGAGAAGGTATGTATGGCTTTGTTTCTGGCTGATGCATTATCACTTTTTGAATTTTCCTATCACTATACCATATATTGAGTCCCATAACATATGTGATTTTATTCAATTACGTAAAGCCTTTCCTTGATTATCTAAAATGTGTTGTACATATCTTTCACAGACAGGCAAAAATATGAGACAGTAGCTGGGTGTTATATTTTCAGATACTGCTCAAATCTGAGAATGTCCTCTGTAACCACCAGGCATACTAGCATTTCAAGGCAGAGCAGCCCTATAGTTGAAAAATCTGGTGAACTGTTCTTCATCGAAGCTTTCCAAATTCGTTTGAATATTCAAACACTTGTTTCCTGTCACTGCTAGCCCACCTGTTGGCTAGACACTCCCAAATTTAAATGCACACACACAAATGTCCATTATATCACTGATTTGTTTTTTAAATTATTCTTTTTTAAATATTGAATGTGTATTGTTTGTAACTATGTTGACGCATTTTTGGTTTTACTGCATTCTTCCTTTATATTATCTAGCTTCTTTGTTGTAAATTTCTATTTGCCTCTCAATTAACTTTTTACCTCACACTGTTATCCTGTCTTATCTCATTTTATAGAATCTATGCTCCATAAAATTTGACTGAGATAATAGCAGATGCTGTTTAAAGTTTACTTCTCTATTTTAGGGTGAATCTGCTAAAAAATACGTACTTCTGCCTTGATTATGTTTTGTTTCTATGACATAATAGAAGATTTCCTCTGTATTAATATTATTCTTTTTCTTTCCTGTCTTTATCCACTTAAAAGGAGACAACTGTAAGATTTAGTGTTTATTCTAAAACAAAGTAAAAATAATTGTCTTTGACCCTTCATATTTATGTTTAGCTTTTTCTTTTGAGTATTGGTTGGAGGATAGATTCACTCTAGACATATGCAATGGGACAGGGACCTGGGGAATTCAAAAGGGGAAATATGTGACCCTTGCTAGGCACCAAATATCATGAGGCTTACCTGCTCTCTTGGCATTGTCACCTTTAGGGTCAGGGAATGACATTCACTTTTTTAAATTATTATTTTTTAAATTTTTATGGATTTAGAGGTACAAGTGTAATTGTGTTACATGTATATATTGTGCTGAACTTTTACTGTACCCATCACTCAAATAATGTACATTGTTCCCAATAGTTGGTATATAATCCCTCACCTTCCTACTACCCTCCCACCATCTGAAGTCTACAATGTCTATTCCACTCCATATGTCCATGTGTACCATGATTTAGCTTCCACTTTTAAGTGAGAACATGTAGTTTTTGATTTTCTGTTTCTGAGCCATTTCACTGAAGATAATGGCCTTCAGTTCCTCTCACATTGCTGCAAAAACATTATTTCATTCATTTTTATGGCTGAATAGTGTTCCATGGTGTGAATACATATGTGTGTGTATGTGTGTGTGTGTATGTGTGTGTGTGTATATATATATACTTATATATGTATATACACACACATATATATATACACATATATACACACACACACATATATACATTTTAAATCAATTTTAAAATGTAAAATTGATTAAATACACACCATTTAATCAATTTTAAATGCACACCATTTAATTGATTAAAATTGATTAAATGCACACCACATTTTAAATCAATCATCCATTGATACACACAGGTTGATTTCATTATTTTTGTCACTGTGAATAATGCTGCAATAAACATATGAGTACAGGTGACATTTTTAGTGTTTATTTATTTTCTTTTGAGGAGATACCTAGTGGTGGGATTGCTGGATCGAAGGGAAGTTTTATTTTCAGTTATTTGAGACATCTCCATACTGTATTACATAGAAGTTGTAGTAATTTACATTCCCATCAACAATGAATAAGCATTTTCTTTTTCCAAGCCCTCACCAATATCTGATGATTTTTTACTTTTTAATGATAGCCATTCTAATCTATGTAATATGGTATCTCATTGTAGTTTTAGTTTGCATTTCTGTGATAATTAGTGATGTTTAGCATTTTTTTCAGTTTTGTTGTCTTCTTTTATGTCTTCTTTAGAAAGATGTTTCTATATATTCTTTGTTCACTTTTCAATAGAGTTACTTGCTTTTCTTATTGTTGAGTTGCTTAAGTTCCTCATAGATTCTGAATAGTAACCTGTTGTCAGATGCATTGTTTTCAAAAATATCTCTCATTCTGTTGGTTGTCTGTTTATTCTGTTCATTATTCCATTTTACATTTCAAGCACCTATTAGTTTAATTAAATCCCATTTACCTATTTTTGGTTTTATTGCATTTCTTTTTGAGAATTTAGACATAAATTATTTGCCCAGACCAATGTCCAGAAGGCTTTTCCTAGGATTTCCTCTAGGATTTTTCTAAACTTATGTAACACCTTTCAGGTTTTGCATTTAAGTCTTTTATTTACCTTAATGTATATATATGGTGAGATATAGGGATCGGGTTGCATTCTTTTGCATATGGCTTTCCAATGATCACAGCACCGTTTATTCAGTGGGGTATTCTTTTCCCAGTGTATATTTTTGCTGACTTTGTCAAAAATCAGTTGGTTACTGGTATGTGACATTACTTTTGGGTTCTTTATTCTGTTCCATTGATCTATGTGTCTATTTTTAGACCATATCATGCTATTTTGACTACTATTGGCTTGTAATCTATTTTGAACTCAGGTAATGTGATGCCTCTAGTTTTGTTCTTTTTGCTTAGTATCACTCTGGCCTTCTTTTTTGTTCTACGAATTTTAGAATTGTTTTTTCTCCTTTTATGAAGAATGATATTGGTAGTTTGAAAGGAATTGCAATGAATCTGTAGATTGCTTGGGCAGTATGGTCATTTCAACAACATTAATTCCTCCAATCTGTGATCATAGAATGTCTTTCCATTTGTTTGTGTCTTCTTCAATTACTTTCAACAGTGTTTTGTAATTTTACTTGTAAAGATCTTTCATCTACTCTGTTAAAATTTTCTTAGGTTTTTTTTTTTGTAGTTATTATAAATGAGATTGCTTTCTTTATTTCTTTTTTGGCTAGTTTGTTATTGGTGCATAGAAATGCTACAGATATTTGTAAGATTATTTTGTATCCTAAAACTTATTTCAGTTCTAAGAGTTTTCTGGTGGAGTCTTTTTGTTTTGCTAGATATAAATCATATTGTCTGCAAAAGGGACAATTTGACTTTCTCTTTTACAATTTCTTTTATTTATTTTCTTGCCCGATTGCTCTGGCTAGGACTTCTGGTACTGTGTTGAATAGGAGTAAAAGTGGGCATCAGTTTTGCCAAATGTGTTTTTCTGAATGTATTGAAATTATCATAGGGTTTTTGTCCTTTATTCTATTGTTATGATTTCTAACATTTATGAATTTATGTGTGTTAAACTGTCCTTGCACTCTTGGGATAAATCTCAATTATGGTGTACTGTATTTTTGATGTGCTGTTGGATTTTGTTTGCTAGCATTTTGTTAAAGGCTTTTGCATCTATATTCATCAAGGATACTGGCCTGTAGTTTTCTTTGTTGTTGTGTCCTTGTCTGATTATGGTATCAGGGTAATGCTAGCCTTATATAATGAGTTTGGAGAAGTTTCTCCTCTTCAATTATTTAAAAATAGTTTGAGGAGGATTAGTACTTCTTTATATGCTTGATGGAATTCAGTAGTGAATCCATCCGGTCCTGGGTTTTTCTTTGTTGCCAGATTTTATTTTTGAATTACTGATTATTAACTTACTACTCATAATTAGTCTGTTCAAGTTTTTAATTTCTTCTTTTTTCAGTTTTGGTAGGTTGTACGTTTCCAGGAAGCTACCCATTTCTTCTAGGTTTTCCATTTTGTTAGTATCCTAAAACTTATTTTAGGACAGTTTCTGATGACTTTTCTATTTCTGTGGTATTATAAAAATCGCTTTTTTTATTTCTATTTTATTTAGATCTTCTAATCTTTTCTTGATTAGTCTAGGTAATGATTTATCAAATTTGCTTATCTTTTCAAAGAACAAACTTTTTAGTTTTTTTATTCTTTGTATTTTTTTAGTCTCTATTTTGTTTAGTTCTGCTCTGATCTTCCTTATCTTTTTTTTTTTTTTTTTCTAATTTAGGGTTTGGTTTCGTTTTGATTTTCTAATTCCTTGAAATGTATAATTGGATTGTTTATTTGAAATTTCTTGTTTTGAATGTTGGTGTACATTGCTATAAATGGCCCTTTGAGCACTGCATTTGTGGGACAGCACATTTCCGCTGTGGGAAAATGCTCTCAGTTTCAGGCTTAGCCCTTTGTCCACTGGATCCAAGTGGCACTTTCGCCAGATAACTCAGCCTCCTCTCCATTTCAAACTTTAGAGGTCTCATGGAATTCAAGATTTTGTTACTTCCTGAAAGACTAAGCTGCCTTTTAAGAAGTAAGGTATCAGTCTGTCTTTCCTCAAAGGTAGAAACATCTCAAAATCACTTTTCCCTCCTTTGCAATAGTGAGCAAGAATTTTTCAGTTCACGTTATCTTTGTTGTTGCTGCAGAGGTGGAAATAAGGGTACCATATGCTTTTATCCAAACTTTCCTCCAGTCTGAATCTGTATCACCTTTTCAGCATTCTCATTGGGTCTCATACTATGTCCCTACCTGAGCTTATAAATATGACATGTATTTACATAGTATATGTATGTACAATATATACATTTGTATTTGTTTATATGTAGTCTATTTTTTATGCCAATGAATAAAATTACTTTCCTAATAATGTGCGTCAGTGTAATTCAATGGGTTGGTTTATATTCACTCTTACAACTCATTGTGATTTCTGTTTACTCTATTTTTATTATTTTGGTAACTTTTAAAACAGTCTGTCATATGGTTTGAATCCGTGCTCCCACCAAGTCTTATGTCAAATTCTAATCCCCAGTGTTGGAGGTAGGGCCTGGTGGAAGGTCACTGGATCATGGGGGCAGAGTTTTCATGAATAATTTAATGTCATCTCCTTCTGGTCCTCTGCAGTGAGTGAGGTCTCATGAGATCTGGTTGTTTAAAAGTATGTGGCACCTCCCCGACTCTCTCGATATTCCTGCCACATGAGACACCTGCTCCTACTTTGCCTTCCACCATGAGTAAAAGCTGAGTCCTCCTCAGAAGCAGATGCTGCTATGCCTCTTGTACAGCCTTCAGAACCTTGAGCCAATCAAATATCCTTTCCTTATAAATTAACTTTCTTTATAAATATGCCTTCTTTATAAATCTCATGTATTTCTTTATAGCAGTAAGAGAACGGACAAATACAATCTATATCCCTTCATATCCATGGAAGAGGTAAATATTTGAGTGAGAAAGACAAAGTCAGGCTATGCCACAAGAGCCCTTCTGCTTTACATTATATTTCTACATATCAATATCACCACATTTTTTTCATTTTATTTATTGAGCAATTTGTGAAGTGATAAGTTTTGATTCTTAATAGCTTTGGTTAGAGTTAAATAATCTTTTCAAAAAATATCCACAGTGTAAATTAAATTATTTTATTGTAAAGAAAAATTTTATGATTTTCCTTAGTGAATATAACTTACTCTTAATAGTGTGAACTAAATCTACTATCAATAATTTGTTCTAGAATCTATTGTTTCTAAATTACATTTTCTTCATGTTTTGCTATGCATCTCACTTTTACCATGCTTTCTTAAAAGATCATGCCAATAATGTATCTACTGCCTTGTGGTGTAAAGTTATTTAAAGTAACTTGGTACAAAATAACCTTCTTCTTATATTAAAACCATTGTGATAATGTGTCTAAATTATATAAATGCTAAAGGTTGGTTGCTTTCTGATTACAGGAAATATTCCCTGAGCAAAATTATTTTACCTTGAAATAAACACATTTTTTTTCCTAATAGAGCATAATAATGATAATAGAAAAGCAAATTCAGTATTTGTTTTTGTTGAAAAATGGTCTAAACTTTTAATGATTTGATATGTTGGCCTAATCATTCTTACTATAACTGTACAATGAAAGATCAGTTCAGAATCTTCTGACATTTTACAAAATGCACCAGATGTTCTTAGTCTAATAACCTCTTGTGCCTGAGAATTAGTATTATTGTCTCTACTGTGGCAGAAGACTTCTTCCAAGAATAGATGTATCTGGAAGAATTATTTTTTATATATACTTTTAATTTTAGGTCATATTGGAAAGAGGGCAAAGAAATACAATGACTAAGGAAAGTAATTTAAGAATAACTTTATTTTTAGAACTTTAAAGAAAAACATTTTTATTCTTACGTGACATTATTATTATTGATCTTAATTTGGCTAGGTACATTAATGTGAGGTTATTATAAACCTCAAACAAGTTTTCCTAGACTCGGTTGAGTGTGCTATTTAGCAAATCATTTTTCATTGTATTTCATTAGAAGACATATTGGAGCACAACAGGAAAGACGCAGAGCCGTGAGCAGCAGGCAGGCTGCCCAGTACCAGACAACTCTGGTGCAATTTAAAGGCAACCCGTGCTTGTCCTACTTTGCGCCATATGCCCAAACTAAGGTTGGAGTGTCCTAAAGTACATGAAAGGGTGAGGCCTATCCCCCTTCTGATATAAAATTAAAAATTGTAACGTAGGAAACTATATGTGCTCTTTTACATTACCAAGACCCTTCAGAGACAGGATAGATAAGCACATATATTTATCTCCTTAAAAACTAAAGAGATTGACCAAGGAGCAGCTTCTCTGCTCCTTTTGGAATCTCTGCCTGGTTCAGCCCTCGGGCCTCCAATCCTGCCATCACCATTTCCATCAGGGTGATACAGTTCTAAAAGGTGTCCACCTCTGGCGCCTGTGCCTTGAGCAGCCGCTCCTATGCAAGTGGGCCCAGTGCCCGTGTCAACTCCTCGAGCTTCTCCAGAGTGGGCAGCAGCAGCTTCTGGGATGGCCTGGGCGGAGGCTATGGTGGAGCCAGTGGCATGGGAGGAATCGCCACCACCATGGTCAACCAGAGCCTGCTGAGCGCCCTTAACCTGAAAGTGGACCCCAAGAGATTTGGGGTACCATAGGAACTTAAGGATCTAGATTAAACATTTAAAACATAAAATGTTGAAAACAGTTATCAAATATAGAAACAATAACAGGAACACTGCTGAAACATTGATGATTGATAGATCAAGGTTGAAAATGTCTTTGGGTCAACTGTAGTGATTAAATTGGACGTATTATTGGAGGTATAACTATGTGAAAAGACGTGAAGGGGTAGAAAATCAGGAAATATGTGAGTAAACTTCTAATATAGAGACGGAGAAGGTGTGGAGAAAGACATAAATAGTAAGGAAATTATTCCGAAGGAAAGAAGAGATCCCATCCTCAGTATTTTCACTTGTTCCAACAGTTAAGAGTTTGCAGCTAAAGCTAATACAGCCCCAGAAAAGGTTAGTTTACTAATATTGTACTTTTCCACATACAAAAACATATATTTATTTCATGAATTCAACAAATATATTTTATGATATAAAAATGTTTATATTTAAAATATTTTAAATATATACTATAACTATTTAACAAGTATATTTTTAATCTCATGATTATTTGTGATATTATTAGCAATAGTAAAAAGTATAAATAAACTAAATGTCTAGGTATAAAAATATTTTACAGCATATGCAATCAATAAACTTAGGCTGGTGACACAAACGATGTTTACATATGATAACGAACATACTTATGGCTTATAATTTAGAAGGTCACAATATTAAAGTGATTGTGTTTACACATCAAACCAGTATTTTTGTTTGTTTGTTTGAAAGTATTTATCCAATTATTCTAACAAATGTACTTAATAAAATATGTAATAGTAATGGAACAACATAATAAATAATATGAGTTTTATTAAAATATCTTACTTAAACTAACTCTAGGAGTTGGTCCAAATTGCCTTCCGAATTTCAGAGTTTTAATATAATAGAACTTTGTTGCGATTTTAGACTATTAGACTACTTTCAGCCGTAAATACTGTCATTTATAGTAGTGACAGTAAGCAAGACAATCATGTATTCAGAGCCTAACATATCATAAGTGGATATGTTACCACTTATCCATATAATTGTTATTCCATAACAATTGTGGAAACTAAGCATTGGAAAACTTAAGTAATCACCCAAGATTACACTGCAAATAAATAGTAAAGCCTAGATTCTAGTCTATATTTTTGTGATGCCAGGTTCAATCCCCTATCCCTCTGGAATCACTGCTTCAGTTTTCATCCATTCACGCAAAAGCCAATGTTTTCAGGGTAATATTGAGGAAACTCAAGGTGAGATTGCCTAAGACTTTATTCAGGATGGTTTCACCAGAAGACAATCTGTTTTTACTTGGACCAGTGTTGGAAATTGTTTTCATACCACTTTAACTTCCTACCACGGGGAGGCCTCCATCTGATTAGCTATCACCATCCCTTGATTTACAATAGCCATTAGTTGGGGCTAGTCACTTCTGCAGGAATGACTTCCAATAAAGTGATTTGTTCATAGTTGAGTATAATTATAGTCCAATTGGTTCAGGAAGGGAGTGTCCAACTGCTCAGACATTTGTTTTATTATCAGCCTTGATTTGAGTTTTAATTAAATAATAATTTATTCAGTATCTCCTTCAAAAAAAGCCCACTGTGATTAATCCTCATATATCACTTCAAGTGTCTGTACATACTGTGGAAACTCAATAAGTAATGCTGACTAACTTCATGCCTGGCAAAAAGAGAAATATTGTTGAGGCAGATAAGTTGGAAACAAAGCCAGTGGTGCGATACATAAAATTGAATCTATTGATCTTTCATTGGTGAATATAGTGACATAGCCAGGCATCAGATAAAAGACATCATCAGTTCAAAGCCATGTAATATCAGAAGCAGCTGCATAATTTCAACTGCTATGCCCACTGGCTTATTTCACTTGTCATTATAAAGATCAGCTGTGGCAATTTTGCATTATGCTGGTATTTGACATAGCAAGCCTCCCTGGGAGGTAATTGCATGGTGACCCTAAGCTTAAGCCCCATCAGCCATTGCAAGATAGCACCACTCCTAGACATGCAGCTCTGTGCAGGAAATGGAAGGTGCATCCTGTTATCATTAATAATACCAAGCTATTTTATTTCTAGGGAAAGGAGATAAGACGCATCTACAGAAGAGGGAGTTTACTAGCTCTGCACACACCATCTGCATTCTACAGATAAGAATATTAAGCACCCAATTATAAATAAAATATAAAATCAACAAATGAAGGCAGTTAGAACACATACATGCTATACATACAAAGGCCCAAAGTACTACCATTATAATTAAGAAGTCTAAATAGCTATAAATATTTTAGAAGGAACTTTTTATATCAATGGATCAAATAGATAAAGGGCCTTGATCTGTTACTAGAATTATTCTTAATTACGTGTAAAACAAATAAAATGGATCAATATAAAAGGCCATCTCTTAGTAGTACCTCTGGTTACTTGGTTTCTGAGGGATGAAGCTCTCCCATTTTCTATTTCAAAGTTTTCTCTTATGATCTTTCTTAGCCAAAGACAACAATGATTCCCTTTCTCACAGACACACATCTCATCTGCTTTTCTTTTAAGTCAGTTATCAGTGTTATGTAGTCACAGTGTTTCACGAGCTCCTGGGCAATGAGGCTAGAGAAATGAAGAACAACATTAAAGTCCTTTCTCACATGAGGTTAGAGATCCTTGAAAAGTCAGGGAATCCCAAGCCTTATCCTTGTATGTTTCTGTGCTTTTTCTTGTTATGATTGGCTGCCACACTGTATCCAGAACCTGTCCCAGTTTTCAGTCCTACATTTAAACTTCTGACTGGTGATTGAGTTCTGGTTACCTGCAATGAGAATTGACTGGCTCCTGACCCTGACAGTCTTTGTGGGCTTCTGTGTGTAACTTGCACAGACAGTAACACTTTTTATCCTTGGGACTTAAATTAACACCTTATATGCTACAGAAAGCTTACCTGTACCAGTAGCTGTTATCAATTGCCACTGCTTCCCAAAAATATGTTCTGCCTTCTGTATGTTATTTTCTTTCAGAAAATAAGAAAGCCAATTTAAAACATTTATAAGCCTCTTAAAAAATTGTCCATAATTGCAATGCTGTGGAGATCACTGTGAACTACAGAGGGGCTAACCAGCACATATGATTGACCATGTCCCGTTCTTTTTCTACTAGGTACTCAAGCGTCACAACAGAAGGGGCTATGACTAAGACGAGTGATTGTAGTCTATAAACATCAGTAAATAATATTTTACAAGTTAATGGAATTCTCTAAAACTTTGTCTTTACCATTCTTCTCCCTTTTGTTTTTGGTAAAAAGTAACTCTATTGCAACGGTTCTTCAAGCCAAAAACCCAATATTATGTTTGAATTTTTCCCTTCTCTCTAACCAATATCAAAACCATCAGCAAATCCTATCAGCTGTATCCTCAAAATGCATCCTCCATCTGCCAACTCTTCACTATCTTCTCTGCTGCTACACCAGTCCCAAAACCCACCATTACTTTGCGGGACTGTTGGCAGAAAAACACATCTCTGTTTCTAACCTGGCCATCCTACAATCCATTCTCAACATATTATCTCACACTACACCTTTCAAACATAAATCAGATTATGCAATTTATTTGCTCAAAACTATTTTAAAACATTGATCTTATTCAAAGACACTATCATGCTCTCAAAGACTCTAATATACCTGGTCCCTGCCTACTTTTCTGACCTCACTCATAAGGACCTCATTTCACCTTACCATCCTTTTCATTCTGGCTTCCCATGCCAGGTACCCTCTCACCTCAGGGCTTTTACATATTTTGTTCTCTCTGCCTGGAAACTCTCCACAGGGAGTATCTTCTTGAATCACGTTTTAAAAAAAAGATTTTGTTTATTGTGATAAAATGCACAGAATGTAAATTTTGCCATTCTAACCATTTAGAAGTGTACAATTGACTGGCAATAAACACTTTCACAATGTCATGTAACTATTTACCTGTTTTCAAAACTACCTCATTTCAAGCAGAGACTGCAAATTAAATAGCATATTTTCCTCTTCTCCTCAGGGTCTTTATAATCTCTACTACTTTCTGTCTCTATGACTTTACCTCTTCTAGATATGTACTTCATATAAGTGGAGTCATGCAATATTAGACATTTTATGCCTGGCTTATTTCACTTAGCAAATGTTTTCAAGGTCGATTCATATTATTGTATGTATCAGAATTTCATTTTAAGGCTAAATAGTATTCCACTGTATGTATATACCACATTTTATTTATCCATTTATCTGTTGATGGACATTTGATTGTTTCCAACTTTTGGCTGTTGTGAATATTGTTGCTATGAAAATGGACATTCACATTCATTGCTTTCAAATCCTTTGGGTATATACCTAGAAGTGGAATTGCTAAATCATACGGTAATTCTAAATTTAACTCATTGATAAACAACTAAATTGTTTTTTACAATAACTTCATAAGGGTTAAAATTTTTCCAAATCCTTTGTAACACTTGTTATTTTCCATTGTGTTGATAATAGCCATGAGTATGATATAGTATCATATTATGGTCTTTATTTGCATTTCCTTAATGAGCAATAATGCTGACCGTCTTTTAATGTACTTATTGGCCATTTGTATCTCTTCTATAAAAACATATTAAAACACCGGTCAATTTTTAATTTCATTTGTTTGCTGTTTTGTTGTTGAGTTGTAGGAGTTTTTATGTAGTCAAGATCAAGTTTGTCCAACCTGTGGCCTGCAGGCCACTTGTGGCCCAGAATGGCTTTGAATGTGGTCCAAAACTAATTCCTGAACTTTCTTAAAACATTATGAGATTTATGCATGGGGCTTTTTTGTTTTTGTTTTTGTTTTTACTTCACCAGCTATCACTAGAGTTAGTGTCTTTTATGTGCATCCCAAGACAACTCTTCTTCCAGTGTGGCCCAGGGAAGCCAAAAGATTAAACATTCATACTCCAAATAATAATTATTATATCCATAATTTGAAAATATTTTCTCCAATTCCATGGATTGTTTTCTTCCTCATTTTGATAGTTTTTGACATACAAAAGTTTTAATTTTGGTAAAGTCCAACTTACATATTTTTACTTTTGCCACCTGTGCTTTACATGTCCAATCCAGGAAATTTTTGGCAAGTCCAATGTCATGAACACTTTTCCTGTTTTTTCCTAAGAATGTTGTATTTTCAGTTTTTGTTTTTAGTCTTTGATTTCCTGTTAAGTTTTGTATATGCCTTTGGGTAAGGATCAAAATTTATTCTTTACATGAGAATATATAGGTTTCGTTTCATTTTGTTGTTAACATCATTTTTTGAAAAGACTATGCTTTCTGCCTTGAATGGTTTTCTAACACTTGTTAAAAATTATTTGACCATATATGTGAGGGTTTATTTCTGGGCCATTTTATTTTATGGATATTTATGACTTTTCTTATTCTAGTACCACACTGCATTGACTGCTATAGCTTTGTAATAAGTTTTGACATTTGCAAGTATGATTTCTTTAACTTTGTTACTCTTTTCCCAGATTGTTTTGGCTACTTTGGGTACCCTGAGATTTTGTGTGAATTTTACAATGTTTTTATATTTTTCTACACAAAATGCTTTTGGAATTTTGATAAGGATTACACTGAATCTGTAGACTATTAGTGGTAATAATTTTACGGTACCAGTTTTAAGTCACCCAATCTATGAATGTAAAATATCTTTCCATTTATTTATACTTTCTTTAATTTCTTTCAGAAATTATAGCTTTCAGTGTACAAGTTTTTGACATCTTCATTTTCTTTTCAGGTTGTTTCTTGGTAGTGTTTAAAAAGATAACTGATTTTTGTGTTTACATTTTATATCCTGGAATTTTGCTGAACCTTTTTATTAGCTTCAACAGTTTTTTCTTTTTTTAGTTCCATGTGTATATACTTTTATAAAATCTTTAGTGTTTTATACATATAAGAGCACGCCATCTGTTAACAGAGATAATTATATTTCTCTAATTCAAATGCCTTTTTTTCTTCTCCTTTATTCCTGTTCATAATTCTTTTTCTTCCCCCTAATGGTCAAAGTTAGAAATTCTAACACTATATTGAACAGAAGTGTGAAAGTGGGCATATTTGTCTTGTTATTAAAGCTGAGGAAAAGTTTCACTCTTTATTATGCATGATGTTGTCAGTTTTTATATGTAGTCTTTATCATGTTAGGTATTTCCTTATAATCTCACATTGTTAGGCAATTTTTTGTTGTTATTATTATGGGTGTTAAAATTCATTATTTTTTTTCTTCATGAATTGAGAATGTCATACAGGATTTTTTTTACCTTCATTTTATTAATGGGACATATTACTTCAGTTAGTTTTTATTTATTAAATCATCCTTGTATTATAACAACAAATTCCACTTGACCAAGATGCATATTTTTTTTAAAAAATGCCAATGAATTTGGCTTATTAACATTTTGTTGAGAATTTGACATCAATATTCAATAAATAATGTCCTTCTGTGGTTTTCTTTTCTTGTAATGATGTCTTTGTCTGGTTTCGATATCAAGGTATTTCTGGCCTCATGGAATTAGTTATAAAGTTTTCCATCCCATTGAATTTTTTAGAAGAGTTTGAGAAAAATTTATGCTAATTCATTAAATATTTGATAGAATTCACGAGTGAAGCTATTTGGTCCAAAGATTTCCTTTAATAAATTCTTTTAAAATTTCAATGCAAATGTCTTAGTAATTATAGGTCTATTCAGATTTTCTACTTCGTGATTTGATTTGGTAGACTGTGTTTGGCTAGGAATTTGTCTATTTCATTTAGAGTCTCCAATTTATTGGAGTAAAATATACTATAAATGTATATTCCTAAAATATTTCTTATCTCTGTAAGTTCAGAAATAATACATTTACTATTATTTCTGATTTATACTTTGAATCTTTTTCCTTTTTTCTTATTCAGTTTAGCTAAACGTTTGTCAGTATTGTTGATTTTTTAGAAAACCAACTTTTGGTTTGTTCATTTTTTTCTATTGTTTTTATAATCTCTATTTCACTTATCTTTGGTCTATTTTTCATTGTGCTCTTTCTTCTGCTAGCTTTACATTTAGTTTGCTTTATTTTCTTGCTTGTATTTATTTCAGATGTTGTAATTTCTCCCTCAATTATGAAGAACAATTTTGTTAGATATAGAATTCTCAGTGTTGTCATTTAAATATATCATGTCACTTTCTTCTTGCCTCCGAAGTTTCTGATGAGAAATTGTCTGATAATGTTACTGATAATTCTCTTTGTCTTGGCATTCAGCAGTTTGATTATAATGTGTTTTCATGTATCTTTGAGTTTATTCTACTTAAAGTTTGTTAAGATATTTGAATTTGTAGATTCATGTCCTTCACAAAATTTGGAGTTTTTTTTAGCCATTATTACTTCAAATATTTTTCTGTCCTGTTATCTCTCACTTTTCCTTCTAGGATTCTTACAGTGCATATATTGGTCTGATTTATGGAATCCCACAGTTTCCTTAGGTTTTCTTCATTTTTCTCCATATCTTAACTATTTTATAAATCCAAGTTTTATTGAGTGAAATCAACCTGGAACACAGACAGATTTGATTTTTCTAAAAATAAAATTTAACAATACAGAGCCATTTGAGAAGAAATATATAAAATAAAATTGGGAACATGAAATGGTGGGGAGAATTTAAGCCTAAAAATTAGGGGAATCTCTGTTTTTGATCCACCTCTGTCATCAATAAATTATATGTCTGTGAGTAACACAGTAAGACTAGAACTAAATCAGTGGTTGCAAACTGGCAACCCACAGGTCAAATCTGGTCCAAGATGTGATTTTTTTTTCTTTCTGGCTAGCACCTAAGATCCAATTGTGTCTCAGAGAATGCTATTGTTAGTAGCATAATACAACTTCTGAGAGTAAGCACAGCCACCAAAACTCTAGAGGCCAAATATCAAAGGTTCAAAGTCACTTACAGTGAAAATATGCATACAAGTTATCCCAGAGCCAATAAAGATGCATCATATTATCAAGATTCTGTTTATCAAACTTTGTAATTTCAGTTGTCCTATATTCATGTCTGCTTGCTTAAATATTTTGAACTGTTCTTATGTATTTTCTATTATAGTTATTGTACTTTTAAGCTTCAGAATTTCTTTTTGGCTTTTTAAAAATAATTTTTTTATCGATTTATTGATATTTTCATTTTGCTTCTCTTCATTTTGCTTCTTCTTCTTTCTTTCTTTCTTTCTTTCTTTTTTTTTTTTTTTTTTTGAGAGGACATGCATTATTTTGTTGTCCAGGCTGGAGCCTTTAGCTGTTAAAGCATCTTTAATGCAGTTGCTTAAGAGTTTTTATCTAGTAAGTTCATTATTTCAGCTTCCTCAGGTATTTTTCCATTGAATTCTTTCTCTCAGGATAGGCTAAACTTTCTTCTTTCTATGCGTATACTGTAATTTTGTTGTTACTGTTGAAAACTGAACACTGAATCTTATAGTGTGGAAACACTAGAGATTATATTCTCCCCGTTCCTCATAGTTTGCTTTTTATTTTAATTTCTTTAGGATGTTTCTGTGCCAGGAGCAGCCTGAGATGAAAGGTTAAAATCTTCTTAGGTTCTTTCTTAAAAGTTTGTGTTTTCTTTAGCTCATACTATGGTTTTCTAAAACATCTGCATACATTTATCTTTTAAAAACCATAGGCAATAAAACAGATGTGGCCTCTTGAAAAACCCAGGAAGCCATTGTGGGTTGTTACAATGGCAGAGAACTTCTGCATCTTTAGAACAATAAACAGAAAGAGAAATCTGCAATCAGAACCCAGAACTGAGATATTTGTATGACAAAGTTCTTATTGTCCATTCTGTCTCAATGTGGCTGAAATGTGGCTGCTATCTCCATAGCTGCGGGCCACTGGGCTGTGGGGTGAGGGCTGTGTGGCTGCTCCCGTGCTGGAGGCTAAGAGTGATCAATATAAAACACAGTTTCTCATCCAAGCTATTCTTTTGGTAGCTGCAAGCTTTCAAATAGATTCTCGAGTTCCAAAACTGTTACAATACTTGAGACAGTGTCTCCCTATCTGAATCTTTTATTTATTTATATTTTACATTCTGTGGGAGAATGAGAACTCAGAAATTCCTAGTCTTCTATTTTTCTCTGCTTACTTTTGAATTTGTTCAGATATATGATCAACTGTCATTATTTATAAAATGATAACACATACTCTCCCTGGGCATGCATGCTCTTACACAGCTTTATTTTTCTTTCTCAGACTAGTCCTTTCTTGTATATTTATCTGTTTAGCTGTATTTTGTTGCAACAATTTCTAAAATGACAGTTTCATGCACCCTGTTTTATCCAATCTCTTTTTAACATCATGTTTTCAAGCCCCAGAAGAGTATTTGGCTCACCCCATGTGCTCAGGAAAGATTTGCCGCATACAGGTCACTGTTCTCATAGGACATATGCCCTTGCTTTTTTGAACTGCATATGTTCAGGTAAAATAAGTTATTTTTTCTTTTATTTCTCCATTTGGGAGATACTATTTTCAGTCTTTGTATTTCAGCTTCTTCACTTGTGTAATGATGGGTAAGTTTAATTTGGGGAAATAGGAGGCAGAATTTAAACTGTATTTTAAGATGTAACATTGTGGAAATTGTCACTGCTTATTCATCAGTGAGGAAAGCTGATACTTAAACCTCATTTGACTTAATGAAGCTTATCATCCTAAATTCACAATAAATGCATACTAAGCCAGAAGACAGTAGAAAACCCCCCAAATAATAAGGAAGAATCTGTTGATTCACATAGATGTTCAGTATTGCTTGGCAAAGCTAACCGATGTAATTAGAGAAGAAAGGAAATGAGATCTAAATGTTAATAAGAGACAGTTATCATTATTAATTGCTATTGCTATAATTGTCATCTATAATATCCAAGGCAGTAAACTATAAGCCATTAGAACTAATGCGTATTTAATAAATTACTGGTCTATAAAACAAATTGAAATCAAATGTTCTCTTACTGAAACAACAAATTAGAATTTTTAACATCAAAAACACACAATTTGTAGTAAATTTAATATTATTAGTGTTAACAAATGTTGCAAATTGCCTAAGGAGAAACTGAAAAGAAAGTTTAAGGAGCTACTAAACACTAAAAATAGAACTCAATAAATGGAAAAATACTGTTTCTATATGAGAAGATGAAATACTAAAATATTAAGAATTCCAAAATAATCTATAAATTTATGCAATTTACATTAAAATCTTTTTAGTATTCAGTTATGAAATTTGTATAATCATCTATGTAAGAATATTTAATTTTTCTTAAGGAAAGAATAATAAAGATAATAGCTGTACAAAGTATTAACACACAATATAAAGCTACATTAATTACAATTGTGACATATTGCTTAAAAATTGGCAAATATATCAATACAACAAACTAGAGAATAGAAAATATGTAGATTTGATTACATAAAATGGTGGCATTTGTATTTATTGGTAAATAAAGGAATTTTCAGTATGTAACATTGGAATATTTAGCTAAATATTTAGAAAAAATTAAATCACTACTTTACACCCTATTCCAAAAAAAAATGGCAGATGGGTTAATAATCTAATGTTAGAAACAGAATTATAAAACATAAAAAAGTTTGTATATTGCATCATGTTTTAAAACAAGTAAGACCTTCGCAAGAATACAAAAATTCAAAATCCATAAAGAAAAATATTAGGACATTTGACTACATGAAAAACTAAAACAGCTCAACCACAAAAGACATCATAAATAAAATGAAAAGGTAGGGGGAATTGCCAAGTTGGCCAACTAGAAGCAGGTAGCATGTGTGGCTCTCACAGAGAGGAATGGAAGGGGTGAGTAAATACAGCACCTTCATCTGAAGCATCCAAGTACACACACTAGGACTAATCAAGGAAACAACTCAACCCATGGAAAACAAAGAAAAGCAAGGCAGGATGACAGCCCACCCAGGAGCAACGTGGAGCTAAGGAAACCTTCTCAACCCAGGGAAATGGTGAGTGAATGTGCGACCCCAGGAACCCATGCTTTTCTCATGGATCTTCACAACTCTTAGGTCTGGACATCCCCTTGAGAACCCACTCCACCAGGGCCTTCATTCTGACACATAGAGCTACGTGGAGTCTTGGCAGAGCAGCTGCTCAGGCAGGCACAGACACTTGGAAGCCCGTGTTACTATCCAGGCTTCCTGACAAAGGTAGCTGCAACTCCAGCAAAACAGGAGTCTAGACCCCTGTACATATTTCAATGAAAGAGGCTGAATCCAGGGAGCCAAGCAGTGAAGGTCTGCAGGCCCCACTTCCACAGACCTCTGGGTTTGGAATTTTAGCCAGCTTGCATCTCTCTGGGATGGTGTACCCCAGAGACAAGCAAAGTGATGAGGCAGCAAGCCAGCTGATATGGAGCCCAGAGAGGTTGATGAGGGAGTGTCTGTAGCAGTGTGTGGCCAAGAACAACCATTCCTCTGGGTTCAACTTGCTTTCATAAGAGACTTTAGCCCTAGGGAAACTGTCGGGCTTTATGTCAACAGGGTTGTCTTGTATACCAGATGGGGCTGGTTCAACCTGAGAACTCTCTGGTCTGCTGGCCTCTCCTGTGGCCACACCCTGACCTAGAGGGCAGTCTTGTGTGTACTGAGGGCCCACACCATAGCTTTTGCACTAGAAATTCAGTGACGTGCTACTACTTGTCCACACAAGCCCACAAGTTCCCTCCTCATAGTGCAGCCTTCTCTAAGCCCATGGAAACTCCCCACTACTTTGCATAGCACATGATAGTGTGGTAAGCCCCCTGCCACTTCAATCAACTTCTATTGCAGCCAGCAGGTCCCAACCCTGCCAGCACCCAACCATTGTGGTAACATCTCCCAGAGAACAGAGGATCCTCCCATACCCTAAGTGATCATTTCTGCTTGCAGGACACAGAGAAGGCAACCAGACATGTGCTTCTAGCACCTTGCCCCAAATCAACACCATGACAAGCACAACAGCACACATAGTCTCAGGGAGGGGACCCCTACTCCTCTCCCAACTTCCACTCTTCACCACTGTGAAGTTGGGAGAGGAGTGGGGGTCCCCTCCCTGAGACTATGTGTGCTGTTGTGCTTGTACACAGAGAGTCAGGTACCCGGGCAACTGCTAGCACTCTGCTGCTACCGCTGTACCTTGGTACCCCCAGCATAGTAGATTCCAAACCTCAAAGAGCCAGAGAACAGAGTGGAGGCTAGATACAAGTACCCCAGAATTAGAGCACATAGTTTAGGAGTTGGGAGCTGACCATTAGCCCCCTTAAGTATTCTAGAAATGAAGCCATTTGGCTGAATTCATTTTATACCACAATTAAGCCCTCAAGTCATTAAATCGAAAAAAAAAAAACAAAACAAAAAACAATCAAAGGTCAGCAACCTCAAAAACTGAAGGTAGATAAGCACCCAAATATGAGAAAGAATCATCACAAGAACACTGCAAACTCAAAAAGCCAGAGTGCCTTCTTTCCTCCAAATGACCACATCACCTCTGCGATGAGGATTTGAAACTGGATTGAGGCTGAGATGGCTGAAATCACAGAAATAGAATTCAGAATATGGACAGGAACAAAACTCACTGAGGTACAGGAGTACAGTGTAATCCAATGCAGGGAAGTCAAAAATCAAGATAAAACATTGCAGGAGCTTTAAGGCAAAATAACTAGTGTAGAGAAAAAAAGTAACCAACCTGATAGAACTGAAAAACACACTACAAACATTTCATAATGTAATCACAGGTATTAATAGGAGAATAGACCAAGTGGAGAAAATAATCTCAGAGATTGAAAACTGCCTTTCTGAAATAAGACAAGCAGACAAGAACAGATAAAAAAAAAAAGAATAAAAAAGAAGGAACTAAACTTCCAAGAAATATAGGATTATGTAAAGAGACCAAATCTACAACTAATTGGTGTGCCTGAAAGAGATGGAAAGATGGAACCAACTTGGAAAACATATTTTAGGATACCATTCAGGGAAACTTTTTCAACCTAACTATAGAAACCAACATTCAAATTGAGGAAATGCAAAGAACCCTAGTAATATACTATACAAGAAGATCATCTCTAAGACACATAAAAACCATCAAATTCTCCAAAGTCAAAATGAAAGAAAAAATGTTAAAGGCAGCTGGAGAGAAATGTTAGATGACCTATGACCTAAGTATGGAAGCCCATAAGAATAACAGTGGACCTTTCAGCTGAAACCTTTCAGGCTAAGATAGATTGGAGGTCAATATTCAACATTCTTAAAGACAAGAAATTGCATCCCAAAGTTTCATATTCAGTCAAACTAAGCTTAATAAGTGAAGGAGAAATAAGATTCTTTTCAGACAAGCAAATGCTAAGGGAATTTGTTACCACCAGACCTGCCTTACAAGAGCTCCTGAAGGAAGCACTACACACGGAAAGGAAAGATTATTATCAACCACTATAAAAACACACTTAACTACACACACCAGTGACACTATCAAGCAACCACATATACAAGTCTGCAAATAACCAGCTAGCATCAGGATGACAGGATCAAATTTATACATAACAATATTAACCTTAAAACGTAAATAGGCTAAAGCCCCTAGATGAAAGACACAGAATGGCAAGCTGGATAAAGAGCAAAGACCCATCAGTATGCTATCTTCATGACACTCATCTCAAATGCAAAGACTTATAAGCTCAAAATAAATAATGGAAAACAAATTACTAAGCAAATAGAAAACAGAAAAATGTAAGGATTGCCATCCTAGCTTCTGAGAAAACAGAGTTTAAACCAACAAAGGTCAAAAAAAGACAAAGAAGAGCATTACATAATGGTAAAGTGTTCAATTCAACAAGAAGAGATAACTATCCTAAATATGTATGCACCCAATACAGGAGCACCTAGATTCATAAAGCAAGTTCTTAGAGACCTTCAAGGAGACTTAGACACCCACACACAATAATAGTGGAAGACTCTACACCCCACTGTCAATGTTAGAAAGATCATCAAGACAGAAAATTAACAGAGATATTCAGGACCTGAACTCAGTTCTGAAGCAACAAGACCTGATAGATATTTATAGAACTCACATCCCCAAAACAATAAAATATGCATTAATCTCTTTGCCACATGCCACTTACCCTAAAATTGATCCGATAATTAGAAGTAAAACACTCCTCAGCAAACACAAAAGAACTGAAATCAAAACAAAATCTCTTAGACCACAACATAGTCAAATTAGAACTCACGCTTAAGAAATTTACTCAAAAATCACACAACTACATGGAAATTGAGCAACCTGCTCCTGAATGACTCTTGGGTAAATAATGAAATTAGGGTAGAAAGCAAGAAGTTCTTTGAAACTAATGAAAACAAAGATACTGTGTAACAGAATCTCTGGTACACAGCTAAAGCTGTGTTAAAAGGGAAATTTATATCACTAAATGCCCACATCAAAAAGCTAGAAAGATCTCAAGGTAACAACCTAACATCACAACTAAAAGAAATAGAGAATCAAGAGCAAACAAACCAAAAAGACAAGAGAAGACAAAAAAACAACCAAGATCAGAGCAGAACTGAGGAAGAGACACAAATAACCCTTTGAAAAATTAACAAGTGCAGGCACTATTTTTTTTTGAAAAAAATAAAAATAAAATAGGTAGACTGCTGACTACACTAATAAATAACAAGAGGAGAATCAAATAAACAGAATCGGAAATGATAAGGGGCATACCACCACTGATCCCACAGAAATACACAACCATTGGAGAATACCATAAACTCCTCTAAGCACATAAACTAGAAAATCTAGAAGAGATGGATAAATTCCTGGATGCATACATCATCCCAAGACTGAAACAGGAAGAAATTGAATCCCTAAATAAACAAATAATGAGTTCTGAAAAGGGGGCAGTATAAAATAGCCTAATAACCAAAAATAAATAAATAAATAAATAAATAAATAAATAAACAAAATAACCCAGGACCAGGTGAATTCACAGCTGAATTCTACCAGATGTAAAAAGAAGAGCTGGCATCATTTCTTCTGGAACTATTCCAAACAATTGAAATGGAGAGAATCCTCCCTAACTTATTCTATGAGGTAAGCATCATCCTGACACCAAAACCTGGCAGAAATACAACAGAAAAACTTGGGGCCAATATCCTTGATGAACATTGATGCAAAAAATTCTCAATTAAATGTTGACAAACCAAATCCAGCAGTGTATCAAAAAGTTTATCCACCATGATCAAGTCAGCTTCATCCCCAGGATGCAAGGTCATTTAACACATGCAAATCAATCAGTGTGATTCATCACATAAATGGAACTAAAGACAAAAACTATGACTATCTCAATAGATGCAGAAAAGGCCTTAGATAAAATTCAACATTTCTTCATGTGAAAAATTCTCAATACACTAGGTATTGAGGGAACATACCTCAAAATAATAAAAGCCATATATGACAAACCCACAACCAATATCATGCTGAAGGTGCAAAAGCTGGAAGCATTTCCCTTGAAAACAGGTACAAGACAAGGATGCCCTCTCTCACCTTCCTATTCCTCATACTAATGAAAGTTCTGGCCAGGGCAATCAGGCAAGAGAATGTAATAAAGTGTATTCTAATAGGAAGAGAAAAGTCAAACTATTTGTATTTGCAGATTACGTGATTCCATATTCAGAAAACCCCATCAGCTCAGCCAAAAAAGCTTTTAAGTTGATGAACAACTTCAGCAAAGTCTCCAGATACAAGATCACTGCATAAAAATTTGCTAGCATTCTAATACACCAACAACCATCAGGCTGAGAAACAAATCATAAATGAACAACCATTTACAATTCACAAAAATAATAAAATACCTAGAGCTACTAAGTAGGTAGGTGCAAGATTTCTACAAGGAGAAAAACAAACCACTGCTCAAGGAAATCAGAGATGACACAAACAAATGCAGAAACATTCCATGCTCATTTCATGCTTATGGGTTTCATAATCATAGGAAGAATCAATATTGTTAAAATGACCACACTACCTAAAGCAATTTACAGATTCAATGCTATTCCTACTAAACTACCATTGAGATTCATTTTAAAATCCATACCAATCTAAAAAAGAACCCAGATAGCCAAGGCAATCCTAGGCAGAAAGAACAAAGCTGGAGGTATCATGGTACCCAACTTCAAAGTATACTACAAGTCTACAATAACCAAACAGTATGTTACTGGTGCAGAATCAGACATGTAGACCAATAGAACAGAATATACAACCCAGAAATAGGACTGCACTCTTACAATAATCTCATCTTCAACAAATCTGACAAAAGCAAGCAATAGGGAAAAGATTCTCTATTCAATAAATTGTGCTGGGTAATTGGATAGTCATATGCAGCAGATTAAAATTGGACTCCTACCTTACACCATATATAAAAATTAACTCAAGACGGATTAAAGACTGAAATGTAAACCCAATGCTGTAAAAACTCTGGACTACAACCTAGGCAATACCATTCAAGACATAGGCATGGGCAAATATTTCATGACAAAGATGCTAAAAGGAATTGAAACAAAACCAAAAATTAACAAATGAGATTTAATTAAGCTAAAGAGCTTCTGCATAGCAAAAGATGCTACAGACAGAGTAAACAAACAACCTACAGAATAGGAGAAAGTTTTTGCAAGCTATGCATCTGACGAAGGTCTAATATCCAGCATCTATAGGGAACTTAAATTTACAAGAAATAAGCAAACAGCCTTATTACAAAGTGGTCAAAGGAAATGAACAGACACTTTCCAAAAGAAGACATACACATGGCCAACAATCACATGAAAAAAGGCTCAACATTAGATCATTAGATAAATGCAAATCAACCACAATAAGATACCATCTCACGACAGTCAGAATTAGTATTACTAAAAAGTCAAAAAATAACCAATGCTGGTGAAGTTCTGGAAAAAAGAAACACGTATGCCATTGGTGAGAGTGTAAATTAGTCCAGTCATTGTGGAATACAGTGTGACAATTCTTCAAAGACCTAAAGACAGAAATTCCATTTGACCCAGCAATCCCATTACCGAATATTTACTCAAAGGAATATAAATCATTCTATCATAAAGACACATGCACACATATGTTCATTACAATACTTTTCACAATAGCAAAGACATGGAATCAGTCTAAATGCCTGTCAGTGATGAACTGGAAAAAGATAATGTGGTACATGCACACCATGAAATACTATGCATTTATAAAAACAAGATCATGTCCTTTGCAGTAACATGGATGGAGCTGGAGCTGGAGGCTATTCCCCTTAACAAAGTAACACAGCAGCAGAAAACCAAATAGTGCATGTTCTCACTTATAAGTGGGAGCTAACTGATGAGAACACATGGGCACATAGAGGGGAATAACACATACTGCTGCCTATTGGAGGATGGCAGTGAGAGAAGGGAGAGGATCAGAAAAAAATAACTATTGGGTACTAGGTTCAATAGTTGAAACTATTGAATGGGTGGTGAAATAATCTGTCCAACAAGTCCCATGACACAAGTTTACCTGTATAACAAATCTGTACATATACTCCTAAACTCAACATAAAAGTTATAAAAAAAGCCAAGCCACATACTGAAAAAATAGACTTTGCACTTGTACAATTAACAGATAATTAATATCTAAAATTTATAGGGGAGTTATGTAAAGAATAAAAAACAACAAATAACCCAAAAGCTAAATGGACAAAAGCTACAAGCTAATAATTTATCAAATAAAACATACACATGGATTTTAAATACGTAAAGAAGTGCCCAACTTTATTGGCAATTAAAGCCAAGTAAATTAAACTACTGAAGACTATCAAAGAAATTTCTTCGAGAAATTTTGCCAATTTGGATAGTCTTCAGTAGTTTAATTTACTTGGCTTTAATTTGAAGTTGCCTGGGAGTGAGGAGATAGAGTGCCTATTTATATAAATTGTAGGTGCAGCCGGGCACGGTGGCTCACACCTGTAATACCAGCACTTTGGGAGGCCAAGGCGGGTGGCTCATGAGGTCTGGAGATCGAGACCATCCTGGCTAACATGGTGAAACCCTGTCTCTACTAAAAATACAAAAAATTAACCAGGCTGGTGGCATGTGCCTGTAGTCCCAGCTACTCGGGAGGCCAAGGCAAGAGAATCGCTTGAATCTGGGAAGCGGCGGTTGCAGTGAGCCGAGACCGCACCCCTGCACTCCAGCCTAGGAAATACAGCAAGAATTCGTCTCAAAGAAAAATAAGAAACAAAAATTGTAGGTGCAGAGGTGAGGTTAGTTAAGCCACTTTGGACTTTTCAATATGACTTGATTCAGAAATTCTATTTTTCAGAGTTCATTCCGAAAGTACATATGCAAATGAACATGAATATATGTGAATGTTACAGCACTATTTGTAACAGTGAAATTGAAAACAATCTAAGAAAGAGTGAACTGAGCATACTGAAATTAGTTACAATGAAGCTATTGTTAGGATTAATATGCCGTCATTAAAAAGAATATGTTAAATCTGTGTGTATTGACACAGAAAGTTAGGCAAACTTTATGCTACAGAAAGACATCAATGGCAGTGCAATATAAATATAAGATTCCATATGTGCCTAGAACGAAAAAGCTCATTACGATTAAGTCCTAATTAACGGCAATTACCACTAAAATTAGTGTGGGAGAATGGACATAAGAAAATGGAAAAGAGGAGGAAGGAAGACTATTGTTTTTCCACTACATTATCTTGTATCATTTGGAACTATTAGTGTGTGTATTAATTCTGCTGGTTAAAATTTTTAAAAGTTCAATAGTTCTAAATCAATAACACATGATAATAAGTATGGACTGGGTAGTGGGAAAGGACAGACAAGATCTCTAAATAGTAGATAATAATTTTCCACAAAAGTTTATTCATTTAAAGGTAAATAGCAGAGAGGTGATGTTATCTGGAAGGCCTGGGCACTGCACTCTAAGTCCCTACTTGTTCTTGTGGTTATTAATTACCCATAGATGAGATTTCATAGGTTTTTCCATGCTTGGGCCCTGGGATTTTATCAGAAATGTCTGCATGAAAATTCAGAATGTGTATGTGACTGTGTGTGTGTTCATGAATTTAAGAATTAGAGACTTAAAAGAGATATGTTGCTTATTTACCACTTAATGTTTTAAGGCATTGATTAGGGAGAACCTCTAAGTATTACCTCTTTGACCTATGTCTCTCAATCTTACTGCTGCTTGAGGCCTAGTGATATTTATTTGCAACATAAATTGTGGATATTGAACAACAAAAAACTGATTTCTCCCCTAGATATAGGACAATTGCAAAAAACAGCTTTGGATCGTTTTGGCAAAAACTGAAACCTTTATGTCTCCATTAAATGTATATATATTCTTTTTCTCTAAGGCCTTTTACTCTGTGCTTGTAAGACTGACTACCAACAACTTTCCCTAGGTGTATTTATTGAATTTAGGAGTTTCATTTTGTTTCCAAAAATGTCGTAATTGTGAAGAATGGCAAGAAATAATAAAATATAGATAGAATCAGCTTTATCCTGACATCCCTGGATATGTTTCTCATAGGCCTTAAATTTGGATCCTGGCTCCATTTAAGTCTTCTCAGTGTTGTAGGCACAAGGAAATGCAGACCTTACTAGCCAAGGAAAAGCACTACCCAAATCATCAGGTAGGTATGTGGCAGGTGACCATTCAGGTGTTCAAACTCAATAAATTTAAAACTCCATGAAATAGGGAGCAGGAAGCTTCAGAACGCTATTGTTTTTGGTAGCATCTGCTCATTTTCCAGCAGCCAAAGAAAGCTCTACAACTCTTGAGATATCTCAAAACACAAGATTTTTCACTTACTTGAAATGAATCTGTTGTAGAAGTGCTGTTTGTGTCATAAATTCAGTTTCTAACCAAAACTGCTTCTCTGTGGCTGAAAAGGAGTTGGTTACGGTAACATCTTTTTTAGTTGAATATTTCTTAAAGTCCTATTATATCAAATGCATGTTCTATCATGGAAGGTCAGTAACTAATATTGCATATTTTGGACTTGCAAACCCTAACAAGCATTAGATGCCATGTGGCTTGCCTGGAACCACAGCAACTCCCTGAATAACCAGGACTGTGTCTTCACAGAATGTGCTGTTACACAGTTCAGGGCTTTGGAACCACACTAATTTATAATAATGACACCTCGAGACCAGAAAACATTGGCAAATATTTTCTGGAAAAAGAAGGATTTCTACAAAACAGAGCAATGAACTAAGAGGAAAAGAGAGAAGGAGAAATGAGGCATAAAGGTAAAAAAGGAAAATGAGAGAAAAAACAAAATAAGATTGGAGTAAAAAATAAAACTAAAATTAAATATATTATTAAGTGCTTTTGGGTCAGTGAATAGAATATAAACATCCGGGCACCATTATTTAAACTATAATTCACTCCAGAAAACTGTACTGAGTACCCCAGTAAAGAAGACAGACTGCAATAATTTTAAAATCAAGGTCATTAAGCATTTTCAAGTAATTCAACTTAATATTATAATATAAAATGTAAAAAGGAAAAAAAAGAAGAGGAAGAAGGAAAGAAAGATCTCTGTTTCTTATTGCTCTTGTCTGACATTTATTCATATAATATTTAATTAAATTATGTAAAGCACAAAAATTCTAGAAACAAGTGCATTTGGTGAGAACAGAATTTCATAGCTATATTAGGCAGGAATTTACTAGCAGGGAGGATTCAGAATGCCATTAGCATCAGTCTGTGAGGTTTATGGAGTGTAGATTAATTTAGTGCATTATTAAGTGGAAGTCAGTTCAGGGAGCTTCTACTGTAAATGACCAATAACAATAGCTTGCCCTTTTATCACCAGCTTTCTGAAATTGTTCTGGAATTGAACTCAGTTGGTAGGCATTCCCCTAAGCAATTTAAAAGAATAGATTTAGAAGCTTGAAATGTATGCTGACTCTGAATAAACTCTCTCTAAGACCAGAAAGGAGAATTTTCTCCTGTAGATAAGATTCCTCAGTGAGGGATATCCTATCTTCTATAAAGTGGGCAAAGTGATTCAGGAGCACCACCACCACATAGCTAGGACTGTAGAATCTAACCCAGACATTCTTTCATATGATATGTGTAAGATGTGAGACAAAGCTTTTCATACTGTTTTCCTCCATGCTAAAGGCAAAGTAGCTTAGACACAAGGTTAAGTTGTGTCTTTTGAATAATTGGATATGCTTGGCAACAGAAAGCATAAATTTGATAGAAATTAACTGAAAGCTTCAGAATGAAGCAGGTATAAAACAGTATTTGTTAAGACTCTGATAACTTTAGCCAAATACATGTATGTTTCTGCACACACACGTACCTGTATACGTGCACGCATGCATGCACATGTGTGGATCCGCTTTTTATTAACTAGCACTGTTTAACAATATAAAGAAGCTATTCAATATTGATGAAAAACCAAATTCAGTAAAAAAAAAATTAAAGAGGTTTATTATTTTGTATTATGTTAACTGATTATTTTAGCTGATATGGTCCTAGAAAGCTGCATTTCAGTCAAATGGCATACACACACCAGAGAGCTTTCCATTACAGTAAATATTTAATGATTGTGATTGTTTTTTAAAAATGAGTATCTTCCCCAATGCCTGCTTTAAACCAAAAATAAAATGCTAAGCCACTCAGCTGACTTGACGGACTCCCCTTTGGCAAAGACGATCCCAGAGAAATCTGAAGAACTAAATTCTCAGCCATGACAGCAAAGGAGGTTGAACACATTTTGTTATATCCCAGCCCTTTTGGAGTTTAGGCATAACTAACCACTATTAACATGAAAAGACATAGCATAAGACTGACAAAAAAGGCTCTTCGTAACAATTAACAATTAGATTCTTAATTCCAACCTGACTCGTATGGCATCACATGACAGATAGCAGACTGATATAGTTTGGCTGTGCCCCGACTCAAATCTCATTTTGAATTGTAGCTCCCATAATCCCCATGTGTCATGGGAAAAATGCTGTGGGAGGTAATTGAATCATGGACAGGTTTTTTTTTTCCCATGCTGTTCTCATGGTAGTAAAAAAGGCTCACAATATCTGATGACCCACCACTTGTCTTTTCTGTCCGTTAACAGGGCATATAATTGAGGAACAATAAAGCTAATTAGAAAACATTGCCATACAAGTACTCAACCTATACCATTCTTATTTTGTTTTTCTTTTCTTTTTTTCTTTCTCTGAACCAGTCCTACTCTGCATTTGAATGGGATTATAATGTGCCTAATCACTGATTTCCACTGTATTGGGCACTTGAATAATATGGAGATGCCTTTTAATTTTTAAAGCTTTTTTGAGAGCTATCTTATTTTCTAGATGAGAATAACAGAAGGCAACCTGATTGATGTCACATACAACAAAAACTGAAACTACCTTGTGCTAACTCCAGAACCCATAGTTTCTCAGATTGATCCTTGGCTTTCCCAACAATTTGGGATTTCACTAACTGTTCACGCTCTCTAATTTAGATGCATGTGGGTAACTTGTCTTAATGCCAGCCTTCTGAAAGAGAAAATCCTGGCTCTGTTTCTATCTTGCTTTGTCCAAAATGCCCTACCCCTACAGAATTGAGGTAGTAAATTACCAAACACATCTACAATTAAAATTTTAAAACATGCTACGTGAATCTCTGGATTTTCTTTCCTTTTATGTATAATACACAAAGGTAAATTCCCTGCTATTAATAATCCTGCTGTGTGTGGGGATGTGGCGAGAAAAGGCCACATTATGATCTTTTTGTACAAATTATTCCAAGTCATGCTGTCCTGTCAATCTCAAAATGAGAGCCCTAGCTGCAACGCAAGTGAAATAATTCACCAAAGGTAAATGGATTAATGGTATGTCGTGCAGGCATAGTTATTTCCTCATTTACCATTCAGAAGCTATTTATGACTGTCTACTAATTTAGGCATGGCACCATATCCAGGACCCTAGTGTAGTTACATTGCCTGTATTAAGGTTCTTTCTGGCTCTGGGAAATGTACTGGTTAAAAGTGGTGTTCAGGAAATGCCACCCCAAAATATGTCACTTTGGTACACTGATATCTTTGAACCAAGGGTACCTGGGGAAGAGCAGATATAAGCAGAGGTTTTCTTTGAGCTCCCCTTAGCTGCCTAATGACAGATCCTCCAAAATTAACCCAATTGTCATGAATACCTTTCCCAGGGATTCTATTAACCAGGGAAAGTTTACTGGGATCCCACGAGAGAAGGATGAAGTTTGATACCATGCCCAGAGAGTCAATCACCTGTTCTTCTGAGGGATGCTGCAAGACAACATTTGTTACCCGAGAGCTATTTTATCTGTATAACAAGATGTCATGTATTCACCATACATCTCCTTCATCCTCTCCCATAACTTGTGTTACCACCATCCCCCAGAAGGGCCTCAAGATGTTATATAAGCTGCAATCATTTGATTCTTCTTCAAGACTCATATATTATGAGACTCCCATGCATACCTATGCAAATAAATGTTATTTTCTCCTGTTAATATGTTTTATGTCAATTTAATTTATAGCCCAGCCAAGGAACCTAGAAGAGTGAAGGGAAGCCATCTGTTGCTCTTCTACAAAAGTAATTTAAAAGACAAATTTCAAGAAGACAAAAGTATCTCTTTCCATTAGTTCTCATAGGAGAGATGTCTTAACGTTACATTTTGGTCTTCGTATTAGTGATTAATAACATAGTTTGTGAGTGATTGGCTATTATCCTATACCTAAGCAAATCATGTCTGAGTTGGGTTTTTCTGCTATTGATAAGTCGATGTATTTTATATCATGAAAGGAATTTAGATATTTCCATTTGTTCTCTCTCCATGCATTATTTTTAAACATATTTACCAAATAAGGCATTGTGCTAGCTACTGAACACACAGTAGTAATTAAAAGCCATGTTCTTTATTCTCATCAAGTTTAAAATTTAAAAGAGGGTTTCATCTTTATTAGAGTGAAGGTTGTCACTTATGTGCTACAAACAAAAAGCTGTGCAAACTAAATCACCAACATGTCTTGGATGTATCAAAAAACTGCTGCAGAGTGAACTTCCAATTGAAAATTGAAAGAGACAGGTGAAACCATAGAATCACAGCTAAAATCTTCTTCCAAAGAACAGAAGCTGCTAGACAGCCATAAACTGATAGAAACACTTTAACTGCAATTTTGATCATTTGCTGAAGGCTGAGAGTGACTGTTATGAGAATGAGTAACTCCTGGGGACTGCAGTTTTAGAGGGATCCCACACTTTTCTGGGCTTTACCTATCAACACCCATCAAGTTCTCTCAGTGAAAATCAGATGTTCTTCAGGCTAGGAGGTAAGTGGAGCAAGAAATAAATATACAAGATGACCCTGGAGCATCTAGTAGTACCAGAAAGTAAAGAAGTTGCTCAAAAATCAAACAAAAAAATAAACAAGACCATGACAATTGGGTTATGTCAAATGGGTATAAGAGCCAAATGAAAGAATGCCCAATGGCTAAAGCTGAATTAATTTGAGCAACAAAATAAGTAATATGGTATAGGATTATAACCCAAATATGAAATAAACATTCACAAATTCATACTAATATAAGTAAATGATTGACTGTATTCACAAACAGGAGAGGAAGGATGAATCTGCCATCCAGAGGAAGCCCAAGTAACTGATGTAGACACTCCACTTTCAAGGGGGTGAAGCATATCTCCCTGCTCTTTATGTGTATCCTGTGCATTATGACTTCCTTCCAAATAGTACAGTATGGAAAGAAGAAAACTGATAACTTTACAATAGAGAAACTTGACAAAGAACCTCATCCAGGTGATGAAGTTTAACATAAATAGTGATAAGTAATGTTGATAGTATGCATCCATGATGTATGATGAAAATGATGCTTTACCTCTGAGTCTTCCCTAAAACCCAATCTAATCACAGGAAAAATATGGCAACTAATCCCAATTCAAAGACATTCTACAACATATCTGACTGTTATTCCTCAAAACTTCAAAGTTGTCAAAAATAAGGAAAATCTGAGAAATGCTCACAGCCAAGAGACTAAATGTACTAAATGTCATATGGTATCCTGGTTGTAATCCTGGAACAGGAAAGAAGAACATTAGGTTTAAAAACAAATTAAGTAAATATAATTTTTTTATTTTGGCTAATAATAATGTAACAATATTGATTTATTAATGAAAATAAATGTACAATACTAACATATAAGATATTAACAAAAAGGAAAACTGGGTACAAAGTGTATAGAAACTCTGTACTATCTTTTCCATTTATTTGTAAACCCACAAGTATTATAAAAGTTTATTTTTTAAAAAAAGTGAAAGAGAAATAGAAATATTCTCAGACAAAACTTGAACAAATTTATCACTAGAATACCTACTCTGCAAAAAATATTAATGTAAATTCTTTAGGTAGGTGGAAAGTATGTAGGTAGGAAACCTGGATTTATGTAAAGAAAGAAAAAACATCAAGAAAAAATAAAATACTTTTCCTTTTTTCTCATTGATTTAACACTGCAAAACCCAAAATATAAAGCCCAGAGATAAGTATTTAGCTATGAATTTCCATGAGTTTCACTATGAAATTAAAGGGACAATGGGAAGCTGGGATTCCCAAGGCTATATGAATTGCAAAAAAAAAAAAGGGAGAGGAGAAAGAGAGGTAAAACGTTTTTTCCCTATAGCGTTGACCTCACTGTGACTCCAGATTCTCCATGTTTCTCCTAATGCTCTTGAATTTTTCTTCCAAAGAATATAGAAAAATCAGCCTCCAGTATTATAAATAATGATGTTACTGATGAAATAGTTACACAAAATTAAACAAAGGCTTAGATTTGCAAATAGCAATTTGTTTCTTACATAAAGGAGCAAGTGAGAAATTATATTGGCAAAATTGCAAACTTCAATTATTACTCACCCAAGACTAGACTTAGTTGAAGCAATCAAACAAAATGAAAGAACTACCTCTGGTAAGATACATGACTAACTAAAAATAAACAGACAGATTAAGACACAATGATAAAATTTAGAAATGAAAAGATTGACAAAGATAAAATGTAGAAATAAAAAGATAAAAACTTGAGAGTAATAATGACAATAAAATATGGTAAACAATGTCAGAGCTATAAAAGATACATTTTTAGAAGAGGAAAAATTTTTCACAGTGGGGAAACACTGATTGATAAATTCTAACCACTTATATAAAATGTATGCTATAACAAAGCCAGTAGCTGATTTTTGGAAAACATTAATAAAATAGGTAGACCATTAGCTAGACTAATAAAGAAAAAATTTCCAAATAAACACAATTAGAAATGATGAAGGGAATGTTACTACTGTCCCCACAGAAATAAAAACAACCATCAGAAATGACTATGCACATCTTTATTAAAACAAACGAGAAAACCTAAAAGAGATGAATAAATTTCTGAACACATACACCCTTCCAAGGCTGAACCAGGAAGAAGCTGATACCCTAAACAGACCCTAAACAGACCCTAAACAGACCAAAAATTGAACCAGTAATAAATAGCCTAGCAACCAAAAAAAAAAAAACCAAAAAACAAAGCCCAGGACTTGATGGATTCACAGACGAATTCTACTAGATGTAGAAAGAAGACCTGTACCATTCCTACTAAAACTATTTTAAAAACTGAGGTGGAGGGACTTTTCTTCAATTCATTCTATAAGGATTTCAGGCCAATATCTTTGATGAACATTGATGCAAACATCCTCAACAAAGTACTTACAAACCAAACCAAATCCAACAGAACATTAAAAAGCTTATTCACCATGTGAGATATGACAAAGTTTCTCTTCAAACAGCCTGATCAATCCTTTATTCTTTAATTCCCAGTATCCCTCCCCTTCTCTTTCTTCTTTTTTCCTTCTTTCTGTTTTCACTACATGCCCAGGCCTTATTAGCACCACCTCACATTCCTTTCCTTATTTCAGAAAAAAACAGTTCTCTACTTCTCTGCAGACTACCCCTTTCCTTCTTCCCTCTCTTCCTTACATGCCCACCTTATCTAAGAAAAAGTTTAAATGTTCAGCAAATCAGGCATAGCTTAAATTGTGCAGTTCAACCCCAGCCAATGGGGAAAGGTCACAGGGGCAGGATTTGCTTCAAGAATAAAGATTTTTACTCTCCTTTGTTCTGTGTGCTCTATCATGGCAACTGGCCATACAAAGGCACCCCTCTGCACAGAAGTAAATTTGCTTTGCTAAGAAATCCTTGTCTAAGTGCTCGTTTTCCTTACAACTCCAAGCCATATTACTAACAACCATGAGCAAATAGGCTTCATATGCAGGATTCAAGGTTGATTCAACATATGCAAATCAATAAATGTGATTCATCACATATAAAGAACTAAAGACAAAAACCACATGATTATCTAAATAGACTTAGAAAAAGCTTTTGATAAAATTCAATACCCATTCATGTTAAAAACTCTCAATAGACTAGGTTTTGAAGGAACATACCTCAAAATAACAACAGTCATCTATGACAAACTGATAGCTAGCAAAGGGCAAAGGCTGGAAGCATTCCCTTTGAAAACCAGCACAGGACAAGGATTCCCTTTCTCACTTTTTCTATTCAAAATAGTAATGGAAGTTTTAGCCATGGCAATCAGGCAAGAGAAAGAAATAAAGGGAATCCAAATAGAAGGAGAGAAAGTCAACCTATCCTTTTTTGCAGACAACGTAATTCTGTAACTAGAAAACCTTAGAGTCTCAGCCCGAAGGCTCCTTCAGTAACAAACAGCTTCAGCAAAGTTTCAGCATAGAGAATCAACATACAAAAATCACTGGCATTCCTATACACCAAGAAAAGCCAAGTCAAGAGCCAAATCAGAAGGCAATTTCATTCACAATTGCCACCAAAAGAATAAAATACCTAGGAATGCAGCTAACCAGTGAGGTGCAAGATCTCTACAGAAAGAACTACAAACCACTGCTCAAAGAAATTAGAGAAGACACAAACAAAGGGAGACTGATCCCATGCTCATGGATAGAAATAATCAGTATCATTGAAATGGCTGTACTGCTCAAAGCAATTTACAGATTCAACGCTCTTCCTACCAAACTGCCTACCCTTGAGATTCTTCACAGAACTAGAAAAAAAAAAAAAACTATTTTACAATTCATATGGAATGAAAAAGGAGCCCAAATAGCCAAGGCAATTCTAAGAAAACAAACGAAGCTGGAGGCATCATGCAACCTGACTTCAAACTATAGTACAAAGCCACAGTAACCGAAACATTTTTGTACTGGTACAAAAATAGACACATAGACCAATGAAACTGAATATAGAGCCCAGACATAAGGCTGCACACCTACAACCATCTGATCTTCAACAAAGCTGAAAACAAGTAATGAAGAAAAGGCTCCCTATTCAACAAATGGTTGAATAACTGGCTAGCCATATGCAAAAGATTGAAGTTGAACCCCTTTCATATATCATATACAAAAATCAACACAAGACTTAATTAAAGACTTAAACGTAAAAGGCAAGCTATAAACAATCAGGAAGACAACCTACACAATACCATCCTGGACATAGGCACAGGCAAAGATTTCATGCTGAAGATGCTGGAAGCCATTGAAACAAAAGCAAAAATGGGCAAATGAGATCTAATTAAATGTAAGAGCTTCTACACGGCTAAAGAAACTATCAATGGAGTAAATAGACAACCTACAGAACAGAAGACATTTGCAAACTATGCATCTGACAAAAGTCTAATATCCAGCATCTGTAAGTAACTTCTACAAATTGACAAGAGAAAAACAAACAATACCATTAAAACGTGGCAAATGATATTAACGGACACGTTTTAAAAAAAGACATATATGAAGCAAACGAGCATATAGAGAAAAGCTCATTATCACTGATTATTAGAGAAATACAAATCAAAACCACGATGAGATGCCATTTCACCAGTCAGAATGGCTATTATAAGAAGTCAAAATTAACAGATGCTGGCAAGGTTGTGGAGTAAAGGGTACATTTACACACTGTTGGTAGGAATTAGTTCAATTAATAAATTAGTTCAACCATTGTGGAAAGCAGTATGACAATTCCTTAAAAAGTTACAAGCTAAACTACCATTTGCCTCAGCAATTCCAATATTGGATATGTACCCAGAGTAATATAAATCATTCTATGATAAAGAAATATGCATAAAAATGTTCATTGTGACATTATTCATAAGAGCAGAGACATAGAATCAATATAAATCCCTATGAATAACAGATTTGATCAAGAAAATGTGGTACATAAAAACCATGAAATACTATGCATACATAAAAAAAACAAAGAGGTGACATCTTTTGTGGGAATATGAATGGAGTTGGAGGCTATTATCCTCCAGCTAGCTACTAATGCAGGAACCAAGTACCACATGTTCTCACTTAAAGGTGGGAGCTAAATGATAAGAACTTAAGAATACAAAGAAAGTAATGATAGACACTGGAGTCTACTTGAGGGTGGAGGGTGTGAAGAGAGAGGGGAGCAGAAAAGATACCTGTTGGGTACTCGACCTAATACCTGGGTGATGAAATAATCCATACAACAAACCCTCACAGCACAAGTTTACATAGGTAACAAGCCTTCACATGTAACCCTGAACCTAAAAGTTTACAAAAAAATAGTCAAAATGAATAAATAAATAAAATGTATGCTATAAAGTACTGATCATGACAAAAAGTTTGATAAAATATAAGTAAAATACTAAAAATAGAAACCATTTAACTGAACTACGTAACAGTTGATAGTTCTTGATTTTAATAAAATTTATTCCAGTTTATGTTCTCATTCTCATGAAAATTTAACAATTTGGATAGAATTTTGACAAAAATATATTAAAAATTTTTGTGAAGCCTAACAAATATGAATGCAAAGCTGTACCTGAGACCTAAAACTATCCATTAAAACAAACAAAAAGCAAGGTTTACCACATACTGATTATAGTTCACACTGCTAGATGCTAGACATTTGCTATTTAAGATAGGCACAATTTCTGTCCTTATGGAACTCAAATAGATTGTCATAAGTTGGCTTTTAAAAAGTAGAATAGTAATCCATGTAATAAATACTACAATTACAATGTTGGTAAATGCCTTATAGCAAAATACTATTTAAGAAAGCAGAATGGATCCAAATTAAGTAAGAAAGCCTTAGGTATTGTTATGGAAAGCTTCTCTGAGAAAGTAGCTTTGAAGTGAATATCTGAGGGAGAAGAAGCTAGTTTCAACAGAACAGCATATTTCAAAGTCTAGGAGAAAGACTAGATCTCAGCTTATGTGAGTCAAAGGAGGGTCACCTGGTGTCAGAGTAGAAATGAGAAACTGACAAGACAGAGCTGAAGAGCAATACAGAGTTTTGGACTTAACTCCTTAATCTTTAATAATGTAAAGATTATTCACAGGATTACAATTTATGTTTGGGGCTAAAAATTGAATCAGTTCAGATTGAGCTGGAGTTTACTGGAGGCAAGAGAGAGAATACACTAGAAATTAAAGGTTTTAGATCAAGAATTGAGTTTCGGGCATGTTAAAGGTGGCATGCCTGCATGATATTTAAATGGGGGATTCCAGTTGGGTATGAGTTTGGAGTTTGGAAAATATATCTGCAATTACATGTATCTTAAGGGCCAGACACCTGTGGGAAGTGTTAACAGCACAGAAATGCTTGAAGATGGAAGCAAAGACAAGAAGATAATTGAGACGGAATCACCAAGTTAGAGGAACTGGCTAAATCTGTATTAAGAAAGCCAATAGAAGACATTTTCAAGGCACAGAACACCATCAGCTACGAAAAACACTGCAGACATTTGGTGATATTTGCATAGAAACAATGAGTAAAGACAGAAGCAAGTATATATAAAATAAAAATTAGCATTTTAACTCTTTCAAGTGTGCAATTACATGGTATTCGTCATTCATATCATGCAACCACTGTCACCACGCATCTCCAGAACTTCTCATCCCAAATTGAAACTATACAAATCTAACTTTCGATTGCTCCCTTCCACCATTAAATTTTGTTATTTTTATGTTTGCCTCCTAGCATTTTTATTTCGCATTTCTTCTATTATTGCTTTCTTATGGATACAGTTGATTTTTAGTAACATATTTTGGTTCCTTTCTCATTTCCTTTTATGTTATTGTATAGATAACTTATTTGTGCTTCCTATAAAGATTACATATATTATCTTCAAGTTATAACAATCTAATTTTAATTGATAATAACCTAACTTCAACTGCACAGACAAACTCATATACAGTTCTGTCTTCCACAATAATATTAATGATGCAAATTACATCCTTATACATTATGTACCCACTAATATATCTTTATAATCTTTTATAGTTGGTTATTTAAATTATATAGATAATAAAAAGTAAAGTACAACCAAAAATTATAATAATAGTTGCTTTAATATAATTTAATATAAACTGTAGGAAACTACAGTTTATCCAAATTAGAGATTTCTGTACTTTTTTACAGGTTTTTATTACTATCTAGTATCCTTTCATTTTGACCTGAAAAACTTCCTTTACACTACTTGCAGGCAGCTCTAGAGCAATAAATTCCATCAAATTTTGTTTATCTGGCAAGGTTTTAATTTTTCTCATTTGCAGGGCAGTTTTCCTGGATACAGACTTCTTGGTGACTTTTTTTTTCCCATCAATTTAAATATCCCACTGCCTTGTGGCCTCAAACATTTTTTTTGCTAAAATATATGCTTAGAAACGTTTTGAAGATTTCTTATTTATGAGAAGTTACTTCTCTGTTGCTGCATTCAAAATTATTTTCTTGTGTTTGTCTTTCAACAGTTTGATTACAATGTGTTTCAATATGGATTGCTTTAAGTTAGTTATATTTGGATTTTATGGAGTTTCTTATATTTGTAGATTCATGTCTTTCCTCAAATCTAGGATATTTTTAGCTGTTATTTCTTCAAATAATCCCTCATCTATTTTCTCTCTTTTCTCCTTCTGGGACTTCATAATGTGTATATTGATCCACTTAATGATGTACAAGTTTATAGGCTCTGGTCACCTTTTTAATTATTTTGTTCTTTCAGTTCTTAGTCACAATAATTTCAGCTGTCCTCTCCTCAGGTTCACTAATTCATTGTTTCTGCCTGTACAATATTCTACTGAATCCTTCTACTGAATTTTTCAATTCAGTGGTATTTTTCAGCTCCAGAATATCCATTTGGTTCCTTTTTGGTCATTACTATTTCTTTGTTGATACTCTTATTTTAGTCAAATATGGTTTTCCTAATTTCCTTTAGTTTTTTTACATATGTTTTTCTTTTGCTCTTAGACACTTATGATAGTATCTTTATCTAGTTACTTTGGCATTTGTACATCATCAGGGATAACTTCTACCAATATATTTTAATCCTTTGAATGGATCGTGTTTTTTTGTTTCTTTGTATGCCGTGTGATATATTTATATGTATAAATCTGTATTTTCAGGCTGTACTTTTGCCAGGACAGCCCATCATTGATTAGTTGTGCATGCTCTGAGTCTAGGGATCAGGCCAAGGTGAAAGAATTAAGCAATCTGAGAATATTTATGAGCATATTTCTTCACTGAATCTGCATTTAGCTTTCTTGATTATCCCTCATACATGGCTATTTTTCAATTTCTTAGTCTTCCAAAGAGTTTTACTTCAGCTTTTCCTCAGGAACTCAGATGGTCAATGGAATGATGCCACCATTATCTCTTGACACAGGTACATGTGGGTCTGTGTTTACCCTATACCTTTTATAACCATTGGTTACTACTTTCCCTGTTTCAGATTTGAGTAGATGTGACAGAGACCTGTTCTTTAGCCCCACATAGGTAGGTTGGAATGTCGCAAATAGAGCTGATCTGCTCCCTGCTGTTCAAGAGAGAGAAGTGAGGATCAGGTATTGCTTCCTTGATACCAAGACCACAACACAACACCACATAAGGAGAGGGTGGGGCAAGAATAAATAGAAATACCATGCAATTTCCTGTCATTTTTAAGGTGGCCTTTCCTTAATTGGTGACTTGCTTGGTTGCTGTAAACATTTGACTGTTTTCCAGAGCTCTTATAAAGTTAGTTCATCCAATTTTTGGTCATTTATTTTGCCTTTCTAGGAAAAATGGCCTGGAGTTTTCTAGTCAGCCATTTCATTGACATGTATCTTTTCACAATAATTACAAAAAGGTAATTGGCCAAAAACATCTTGCTGCTGATGGCAGTGTGTGTGTGTGTGTGTGTATGTGTGTGTGCACATATATCTGTGTTCCTATTACAAGAGTACGTTGAGTTCTGCCAAATTGTATCTATGAATGGAAAATACCAATTCCTTTTGTGCTTTCCTTTGTTGTAATGCTGCAAAGATCAGTTGGTTGAAGTTAACAACCATTTTTTGACACCAGGCAAGTAACTAGTCATTGTGCTGAGGACTAGGCCATAAAGAGAAATAGAATAAAATTAGCATCTAAAGGCCCTCAGAGTTTAATGTTAATACAG
Source organism: Cheracebus regulus (assembly GCA_963574635.1). Classification (NCBI taxonomy): domain Eukaryota; kingdom Metazoa; phylum Chordata; class Mammalia; order Primates; family Pitheciidae; genus Cheracebus; species Cheracebus regulus. The sequence goes on from CAUYQU010026076.1 coordinate 71,322, forward strand.
CCATATCAATAAAATTTGTTATAGTTTGAAAGTTGCTCTGTAATAAAAATATTAAGGAGGTGGAGGCAGAGGATAGAAAGGAATAAGGATGTTAGAAAATATTTCCAGAGAACACAATATCTGTGCCATATATGGAGCATAATTTTTTTTTCTGAACAGATAGTAGCCATAGGGTCTTCAGACAAGAAAACAGTATTACAAAGATGCATTTCTGTGATAGTTTTGTTGAACCTGAAGGGACTCATTTACTCATTCAACAAATGTTTCTTGAGTTGTTATTAGGTTTCAGGCACTGGCCTATGACTGAGAATGCAGTAGTCAAAAACACAGTCTCCAAACTTACGATATTCAAATTCCATTTGATAGGAGACAAAAGTTAGTCATGAGATTCTACTTTGGTACTCAGTAAAGGCTTTGTTGAGGAACTAATAATTGAACAATATCTTGAGAAAAGTGAGGAAGTATGCTATGTGAATATGCAGGGGGAGATTGTCTCTAACTAAGGGTATCATAACGGTAACAATTTTGTAGGTAAAGGATACTTGGACAATTAAAGGAATAACAAAAATTTCAGGGTGCTTACTCAGTCAAAAATGTGAAAGGAAATGAAGTCACCAATATAATAAGTTCATGTAGCACTTTATTGGCCATGGTAAGATTTTTCATTATAAGCCTGAAAGTAGAAAATTATAGTGTCATAGGACTATAGAGTCAAATGAAGAATTGATGGTGAACAATGAAGTAAACATTTAGATAGAACCCACATGGCAAGTAACAGACAATTCAAAGTTATTCTGAATTTTATGTGGAAAAATCCACAAGATGTTTAATGCTTATAAGCATCATATATGAGGACAGCTAGGGGTAAGTAGATCAGCCAGCGATACATTTATGTCTCTGTGTGTGTATCTACATCTCCACACAAAGTGTGTATTAGGGTTCTCTAGAGGGACAGAATAGGATATATGTATATATGATATGGAGTTTATTAAGGAAAATTGACTTGCAAGATCATAAGGTAAAGTCCTATGATAGTTGTCTGTAATAGAGGAGAAAGGAAGCAAGTATCAGCTCGAGTCTCAAAACTTCAAAAGTAGAGAAACCAACAGTGCAGCCTTCAGCCTGTGGTCAAAGACCCAAGTGTCTCTGGCAAATCACTGATGTAATTCCTAGAGTCCAAAAGCTGAAGAACTTGGAGTCTGATGTTCAAGGGCAGGAAACATACAGCACAGGAGAAGGATGAAGGCTGGGAGACTCAGGAAGTCTGTTATTTCATCTTTTACCTGCTTTATTCTACCCATTCTGGCAGCTGATAAAATGATGCCCACTCAGATTGAAAGTGATTCTACCTCTCCCATTCAACTGACTCAAATGTTAATCTCCTTTGGCAACAACTTCACCCAGACACACTCAGGAACAATGTTGCATCCTTCAATACAATCAAGTTGACACTCAGTATTAACCGCCACAAAGAGGCAGCACTGACAGATGGCTTGAGAGAAGAGGTTTAACCTCCAAAAATCTCTATTAGCACTCCAAATCCTTCTCTTATTAAGATGAAGCCATAAGTAATAACCATGTTTTCACTGCATAATTTTAGCTTTAAAGCTAATCTCTAATCACACCATTCAATTAGATAGCCACCTACTAAATTCTTAGATGACAGTCTTCAATCTGGCATTTTGTTTTACTGTGAATCCAGGAGAAAAATGCCAAGAACTATGTGAAATTGAACAGGGTGAATTTTTAATAAGCAGACTAAGTACATGTTCAAGATACCTGCCAGGCAGGGGCACCAAAAGAAGTGAGAATTCTGTTATTGGAATATCCAGAAAAAGGTAGATTTAATTTGAATTACTCTTATTTCTATTTTTTTTTTTTTTTTTTTTTTTTGGTGGCAGAGAGTAGGGCATCATAATCTTTCCAGTGATTTTGGCATCTGCAGTTCTTCCTTTGGTCTCATATGGCAATGATAATCGAGATATAGGGTAGAGGACCAGATTTGAGTGATGAGTACAGAATGCACAAGGTCTACTGGAATAAGCTTGTCTTGAAGAATATAAATAGAAAGTGCCACATTTCTCAGATTACCAGTTAAAAAAGAAGAGGATATGCTGGCTAAAAGAGAAAGGGTCATAAACCTAAAACAACTGAACTGAGTTGATGTGCCTGGGAACACTGTTAAAGAGAATATTTTAATAGTGTAAGAAAATAAAATGGTCAAGTCAGTTTCAAGTAAGTTTGAAACATTCTGGGTTGAATAAAATTACTAAGATACCTTTATTTAATGTCTTATTGAACATATTTCTCAGAGCTTTTGAAACGCTATAGGCCATGTGAATAGGTGTACAAGACAGAAATTTTCCTGGTGAGATGACCATCATCCTGTTGTCCTTGGAGAATTCATTAACACCTTCACAGTTGTGGCTGGCTGCTATGCTCACTTCAAGAAATTTTAGAATGGGTTTTTTTTTTCTTAAATATTATTGGTTTAAGGTTCTCATTCTTGTATATGTATGACGATTTCTTTGAAAAAGACTCTCATCTCCTGGCTATTTATAATTAATTTCATAAGACAGTTGTTCTACTACTTGGTATTGTTAACTGAAACATATAGTTTTAGTATTTAATGAGTCTAAAATTGCATATTTTATTAAGTATCTTTTTTGCACAAGTTGAATTGTTCCTCTTATTTTATAAATAGGTTAAATGGCTTCAATTTATTAAAAGATACATTTTTAGTGTTATTTTAAATTGGTCATGGTAACCAATCACCAGAGCTGTATGTAATTACATGTATTAATATATTTGCAGAGTTAGATTTCCTATTGCTGATCTACTGTAATTGTTACACTATAAATATTTAGGTTTGTTTCTAACTGTCTCATATCAATGAGATCTTCCTTCCATAAAACATAGAAACAAGAAAATAAATGAAAATAGTGCTTTTTACTTGACCTTAGAAGAGGACTGCAAAAAACAAAAAGAGAGAAAAAAGAATAAGCAAATCAATAACCCTCTGGCTAGATTAACAAAGAAAAAAGAGAGAGGACCCAAATGAACAAAATAAAAAATTAAAAAGAAAACATTACACCTGATCTACAGAAATATACAAGATAATAATAAACAACTATATGCTAAAAAACTGGAAAACCTAGATAAAATAGATAAATTCCTGGACATATACAAGCTACTGAAAATGAGCTAGGGAGAAATAGAAAACCTGAACAGACTAATAATGAGTAATGAGTTTGAACTGGTAATAAAAAGTCTCCTAACAAAGAAAAGCTCAGGACCAAGTGGTTTTACTGTCAAATTCTATCAAGTTTATGTTAAAAAAAAAAAGTAACATCAATTCTTCTCAAATTATTAAAAAAAAAAAATAGAAGAGAGAATTCTTCCTAATTCATTCTACAAGGCCAGAATTACCCTTATATTAAGACAAGCCAAGAACACAACATCAAAGGAAAACTACATGTCAATATGCCTGATGAATATAGATGCAAAAATCCTCAACAAAATTCTAGAAAATTTAATCCAACAACATGTCAAAAAGGTAATAAGCCATGATGAAGATGGATTCATCCCTGTGCTGCAAGGTTGATTCAACATATGCAAATCAAAAATCATGATAAATTACATCAGCAGAAAGAAAAACTCCATACGATTAGCTTAATAGATGCAGAAAACACGCTAGATAAAATTCAACATGATTTCATAATAAAAGAAAAGCTACTTTTTATGCCATTAAAAAAAAGATTTTTCACTCTGCTAAAAAAAACCCTCAACAAACTATGACTAGGAAGTACATACCTCAACATAACAAAGGCCATACCTGAATGGGGAAAAGCTGAAATCCCTTCTTCTGAGAGCTAGAATATAACAAGGATGTCCAGTTTCACCATTTTTATTCAACATAGTACTGGAAGTATTAGCCAGATCAATCAGGTAAGAGAAATAAATAAAAGGCATCTCAATCGGAAAAGAGGTGGTAAAATTGTCCCTTTTTGCAGGTGACATGATCCTGTATTTAGAAAACCCTAATGCCTTCACCAAAAGAAAAAAAAAAAAAAACCTTAGAACTGATTGAAAGATTCCATAAAGTTGCAGAAAACAAAATTAACATTAAAAAGTCAGTAACATTTCTACACATAAAATAAATAAGATGAAAAAGAAAGAAACAAGGCAGTCCGGTTGAATACAGCTACTGAAAGAAAGATATCTAGAAAAAAATTCCTAGGTATCCTGTCTAATATAGATACCAAAAGAAAGAAGAATTGAAAGATCTCCATGAGGAAAATTACAAATGACTGATTAAAAAAAATCAATATGTGTATATGTGTATATATATATATATATTTTTTTTTTCTTCTTCTTCTTCTTCTTTTCCAAGATGGCAGATTAGGGGGCTTTTGGCATGCCTCCATTTGGAAATAGCAAGATAGTACACAAAAATAAATGCTGTGAGCTTTAATTACAGAGGGAAAATGGGAATCCACTTGAATCATGAAGGTCACCCCAGATCCTGAAGAAGATAATCTGACAAATTGCCCCTGTGACAACATGTGGTTGATAAAAATGAGTAAAGGCACAGTAGGTGAGGGGCCAGAGAGTCTGTCTCTGTGACTCACCTTTCCACTGGGAATCTAAGCAACAAGGGAGAACACTTTGTTTTTCTCAAGCCCTGAAGCTGACGTGGGGAGAATCTTGGAGATGCTGTGAGGGAAAGACAGTGGGAAAAGCCGCAGACATTTTCTCAGGTCCAGGACTGAGAGCAGTATACAATTTTTAATCTGGATATGTAGAAAGTCAGACATTCCTTTGTGACCTGGCAGTGTGGCTGCACAGGCCTTGTAGTCTTTGGCCAGAGATTGGATCACCTTCTCTTGAATGAGGTGGAGGCCCTCAGGGTCAGAACAGTGGACATCACCCCATGAGTAGGGCTAGGATTGTGCTCTCCTGCCATGGTAAGCCTAGACAGGAGGAAAACTGCTACAGCTGCTGTTTTTCCTGGATGGTGAGATTTGTAGCCTGGGCCAGCTTGGTGACCTGAAACCGATCTGTGTCTGCCATTGCTGTGTGTCTCTCCCAGCTCTCCTGAAACCACGGTGCAGCAAGGCCAACTCTGCTTCACACCCAGGCATAAATCCAGGCATTTGGAGCACTCACTTGCCTGGACCAGAAGCCTGAGCTAGCCTACCCTTCCTAGAATTAGACTGTGGTTCAGTGAGGCTCTCTCTGCCCCACACCAGCGCAGATCTCGTGGAATTTGGAGTACCCATTCACCGGTTCCGCAGCCTGAGCTGCTCCACCTTTCCTGAATAAAGATCATGGCGTGGCAGAGCTCTTTCCGCTCCATGCCCAGGCGGGTCTGCAAAAACGTAAAGCACCCATTTACCTAATTCAGCAGCCTGAAGTGCCCCAACCTTCTTGGGCATACATCGTTGTAAAGGGGGAGCCCTCTTTGTTCCACACCGAGGCAAATTTCCAGGAATTTGGACCACCAGCTAGCCTGGATTAGCAAATGATCTGCCGTACCCTTACTGTGCAGAGATTCTAGCACAGGAGGATCCTCTCTTCTACATGCACAACAGAGCTCCAGGCACTCAGAGCACCCACACATCTAAATCAACAACCTGAGCCACCTCACCCTTCCTGGACATAGATTTCAGTGCAGCAAGGCTCTCTCTGCTTCACATCTAGTCAGATCTCTAGGCATTCAGAGCCCCTGCTTGCCCGGAACAGCAACCTAATCTACCTCACCCTTCCTGCACAGAGATCCTGGTGAAGGAGGGCCATCTCTGCTACATGCCCAGCCAGATCTACAGGCATTCAGAACACCTGCTTGCCTGATTCAGTAGTCTGAGTCACCACAGCATTCCTGTGAAGAGATCTTGGTGCAAGGGGTCCCTCTCTGCTCCATGTACCATCTGGCAAGTCTCCCAGGCATCTGAAATTGGAAACCATCTATAACTTGCTGAAATCATCTTCTGGATTAGAAGTTTAGGCTGCACTCACCCTCACCCCACCTCTGCCACCATTTCTATGCAGATAACTTAATGTTGAGGTGATTCCTCAGCTCTATGCCTAGGCACAGTTCTGGGTGCCTGTTGACTTTCCACTGGCTGGTGCCTGTGCCTGTCATCGGGGACAAGTAGGAGGATCCGTCCAGTCCAGTGTCACTCTTCATGGTTCATGTGTCTCCTGGGCTAAGAAGCAAGCTCAGAACACTGTGAATTCCATATAGCAAGCCATTATCTGAGGCAATAAAAAGCTTCTGCCAACAAATAAAAATAAAGTTTATATCCACCCATGTTGTCCATAGTCAGCTCTTACCTGTAAGTGCCATCTATGGGCTTGTGGGTCAAACTCCATAACCTATAGCCTGCTGAAAGAAGTTTATAGAACTATAGAAGCAAGTGGCAGTCCAAGGCTTCTACCGAAAAGAACCAAAACACCATGCAAATACTGCACTGACAACTGAAGTATTGAGGCTCTATCATCAGGACTGACTAGGCAGTTGGTGTGACTCACTTAGAGCAGAAAAAAAAAAGCAGAGTGGTGCATCACCTGATCTGAGAGCCAAATGGGGCAAGGGGAGCACCCTTCCCCATCCAAGGAAGGTGGTGAGTGGTCATGCTCCCTAGTCTGGGGAACTGTGAGTTTTCCACTGATCTGTGCAACCCAGAGATCAAAAGATCCCATTCATGAGCCCATGACACCAGGGCCTTGGGTCCTAACCACAGAGCTGTGCATATTCTCAACAGCCACTTAGCTAGAATCTGCTTAAGACTACCAAGTTCCCAAGGGAAGAGGCAGCCATCATCACTGTGACTGTCTGCTGACTAAGCCATCTGAGCTCTCTGAGGGAGGAGTGGCAGCCATCACTAAAGCTGCCAACTGCCTAAGCAAACTGAGCTCCCTGGGGAGAGACAGCTGCCATCACTGAAGCTGCTAGCTGCCTAAAACACTAAACTCCCAGGGGGAAATGGCGGCAGCCATTAGTGTAGCTCCAAGCCGCGTTTTTCCCCTTCTGGAGCCAGGGAGACAGGACAGCTTGGTCCCAAGAGGTATTCTCCACAGCACAGCACACTGGCTGTAGCAGACTCTTGTCAGATAGCCTCTTTACACCAGACCCTGACCCATCCCTTCTCACTGGGCAGGGCCTCCTTGCAGGACCTCCAGCTACTCCAGCCAGAAGATTAGAGATAGAACTCAGATCTCCCTGGGCCTGAGCTCCTAGGGGGAGGGGTGGCTGTGATCTCTGTGGACCAGCAAACTTAGTCTTTCCTCCTGCTAGCTTGGAGGAATCCTGGAAGCCCAGAGAAGTGGGTTTCTCCCTAATGCAGCACACCCCGTCCACCAAGGGACAGCCAAAGTGATAAATGGGTCCTGATTCCTATGCCCCCCAACTGGATGAGACCCCCAAAAGGGGTCACCAGACACTATACAGGAGCATTCCTACTGGGATTAGATCAGTGCCCCTCAAGAGATCCCAGAGGAAGGAGCAGGCCCCATCTTTGCTATTTTCCAGGCTCCTCAGGTGACATCTTCAGGTGGGAGAGGGTCCCAGATGAATAGAGTCTGAAGTGAATCCAAAAAAAATTGCAGCAGCCCTACAGAAAAGGAATTTCACCATTGCAAGAAAAACAAACAGAAAACAACAACAACAGCATCAATGAAGAAGTTCCCACAGATACCTCATCCAAAGGTGACCAAAGATTGAAACTAGACAAACTCATGAAGATGAGAAAGAATCAATGGAAAAATGCTGAAAACTCAATAGGCCAGAGTGCCTCCTCTCCTACAACTCACCTCTCCAGCAAAGGCACAGAACTGGATGGAGGATGAATTGAACTAATTGACGGAACTAGGCTTTAGAAGATGAGTAATAACAAACTTCAATGAAGTAAAGGAGCATGTACTAACCCAATGCAAAGAAGTTAAGAATCTTGATAAAAGGTTACAGGAACTGCTAACTAGAATAGCTAGTTTAGAGAGGAACATAAATAACCTGATGGAGCTGAAAAACACAGCACAAGAACTTTGTGATGCAAACACAAGAATCAATTGCCTAATTAATCAAGCAGAAGAAAGAATATCAGAGCTTGAAGACTGTTCTGCTACAATAAGGCAGGCAGACAAGATTTAAAAAAAAAAGGTTTAAAAGGAACAAAAAAAACCTCCGAGAACTATGGAACTATGTAAAAATCAAATCTAAGACTGATGGAAATACTTGAAAGAGATGGGGAGAATGAAACCAAACTGGGAAACATATTTCAGGTTATCATCAGAACTTCCACAAACTAGACAGACCACCAAAATTTAATTTCAGAAAATATAGATAACCCCAGTAAGATCAACCCTAAGACATAATCATCAGATTCTTCAAGGTTGAAATGAAGGAAAAAATGTTAAGGGCAGCCAGAGTGAAAGACCAGATCACCTACAAAGAGAAGCCCATCAGAATAACAGTGCACCTCTCTGCAGAAACCCAACAAGCCAGAAGGGGGTGGGGGCCAATATTCAACATTCATAAAGAAAATAATTTCAACTCAGAATTTCATATCAGGCAAAACTAAGCTTCATAAGTTAAGGAGAAATAAAATCCTTTTCAGGCACGCAAATGCTGAGGGAATTTGTCACCACCCTATCTGCCTTGCAAGAGCTCCTGAAGGAATCACTAAATATGGAAAGGAAAAACTGGTACCAGCCACTTCAAAAATACAGCAAAATATAAAAACCAATAACACTATGAAGAAACAGCATCAACTAGTGTGCAAAATAATCAGCTAGCATCATAATGACAGGATAAAATGTAGACATAACAATATTAACCTTAAATGTACATGGGTTAAACGCTCCAATTAAGTGACACGCTGGCAAACTGAATAAAATCCAACAGCCCATTGGTGTGCTGTATTCAGGAGACCCATTTCACATGCAAAGACACACATAGACTCAAAATAAAGGGATGGAGGAAAATTTAGCATGCAAATGGAAAGCAGAAAAAACAGGAGTTGAAATCCTAGCTTCTGACAAAACAGACTTTAAACCAATGAAGATCAAAAAAAGACAACGAAGGGCATATATAATGATAAAGGTTCAATTCAACAAGAAGAGCTAACTATCCTAAATATATATGAACCCAATACAGGAGCACCCAGATTCTTTAAACAAGTTCTTAGAGACCTACAAAGAGACTTAGACCTCCAAGTAGTAATAGTGGGATACATTAATATTCCACTGTCAATATTAGACAAATCATCAAGACAGAAAATTAGTAGATATTTAGAACTTGAGCTCAGTTCTCGATCAAGTGACTTGATAGATATCTACAGAAATCTCCACCCACAAACAACAGAATTTACATGTTTCTCAGTGCCACGTGGCACTTACTGTAAAATCAATCACGTAATTAAAAGTAAAGCACTCCTCAGCAAATGTGAAAAAACTGAAATCATAACAAACAGTCTCTCAGACCAAAGTGTAATCAAATTAGGACTCAAGATTAAGAAACTCACTCAAAATCATACAGCTTCTTGGAAATTGAACAACCTGCTCCTGATGACTCCTGGATAAATAATGAAATAAGGGCAGAAAAAAAGAAGCTCTTCAAAACCAATGAGAACAAAGATAAAACATACCAGAATCTCTGGGATGCAGCTAAAGCAGTATTCAGAGGGAAGTTTATAGCACTAAATGTCCACATCAGAAAGCTAGAACGATCTCAAATTGACACACTAATATCACAACTAAAAGAACTAGGGAAGCAAGAGCAAACAAATCCAAAAGCTAGCAGAAGATAAGAAATAACTAACATCAGAGCAGAACTGAAGGAGATGGAGACACGGAAAATCTTTCAAAAAATCTTTTCAAAATCTTTTCAAAAAAATCAATGAATCCAGCAGCTTGTTCTTTGAAAAAATAAATAAAACAGATAGACTGCTAGCTATCTATTTTATTTATTTTTTCAAAGAACCTTTTTCAGAAGAAAAGATAGAAGAATCAAATAGACACAATATAAAATGGTAAAGGGGATGTCATTGACCCCACAAAACTAAAAACAACCATCAGATAATATTACAAAATTCTGTGACATTCTTCACTGAATTAGAAGAATAATTAAGAAAGAATAAATGATCTAGAAAATCTAGAAAAAACAGATAAGTTCATGGACATATACACCCTCCCAAGACTAAACCAGAAAAATGTCAAATCCTTGAATAGATCCATAATAAGTTCTGAAACTGAGGCAATAAGAAATATCCTACCAACCAAAAAAAGCCCAGAACCAGAATGATTCACAGCCAAATTCTACCAGTTATGAAGAGGAGCTAATATCATTTCTTCTGAAACTATTTCATACAATTGAGAAGGAAGGACTTCTCCCTAATTCATTTTATGAGGCCAGCATCATCCTGATACCAAAACCTGACAGAGACACAACAAAAAAAGAAAACTTTAAGCTAATATCTCTAGTAAACATATATTCAAATATCCTCAATAAGATACTGGTAGACAGAATCCAGTAGCCCATCCAAAAACTTATTCATCAGGATCAAGTCAGCTTTATCCCTGGAATGCAAGACTGGTTCAACATATGCAAATCAATAAACATAATTCATAACATAAGCAGAACTAATGACAAAAACCACATAATTATTTCAATAGATGCAGAAAAGTTCTTCAATAAAGTTCAATATCCCTTCATGATAAAACTCTCAATAAACTAGATATTGATGAAACATAACTCAAAAGTAAGAGTCATTTATGACAGACCCACAACCAATATCATACTGAATGGACAAAAGATGGAAGCAGTCTTTTTGAAAACAAGCACAAGGTAAGGATGCCTTCCCTTATCACTTATATTCAATATAATATTAGAAGCTCTGGCAGGGGCAGTCAGTCAAGAGAAACAAATAAAGGATATTCAAATAGGAAGAGAGGAGGTCAACTTGTCTCTCTTTGCAGAAGACATGATACTTTATCTAGAAAACCCCATAATCTCAGCCCTAAAGCTCCTTAAGCTGATAAGCGACTTCAGCAAAATCTCAGTATACAAAATCAGTGTGCAAAAATCACAAAGATTCCTATACACCAAAAATAGCCAAATCATGAATAAACTCCCATTCACAATTGTTGCAAAAAAAATAAAATACTTAGGAATAGCTAGCAAGGGATATGAAGAACCTCTTCAAGGAGAACTGCAAACCACCCCTCAAAGTAGTAAGAGGACACACACATACAAAAAAAATCCATCCTTGTGGATAGGAAGAATAACTATTGTGAAAATTACCATACTGCTTAAAGTAATTTGTAGATTCAATGCCTTTCCTATCAAACTACCATTGACATTCTTCACAAAATTAGATAAAGCTACTTTAAAATTCATATGGAACCAAAAAATAGCCAATATAACCAAGGCAATCCAAAGCAAAAAGAACAAAGCTGAAGACATCATGTTACCTGACTTCAAACTCTACTAAAAGGCTGCAGTAACAAAAAGAGCAGTTTACTGGCACCAAAAAAGACACATGGACCAATGGAACAGAATAGGGAGCTCAGAAATAAGACCACACATCTACAACTATCTGATCTTTGATAAACCTGACAAAAATAAGAAATAAGGAAACAATTCTCTATTGAATAAACAGTGTTGGAAAAACTGACTTGCCATATGCAGAAAACTGAAACTCGACCCTTTCCTTACACTTTATAGTAAAGTTATCTCAAGATGAATTAAGACTCAAATGTAAAAGGCCAAAACCTTAAAAACTGTGGAAGAAATTCTGGGCAATGCCATTCAGGACATAGGCATAGGCAAGGATTTCATGACAAAAAAAAGCCAAAAGCAGTTACAACAAAAGCCAAAATTGACAAACAGGATCTAATTAAACTAGAGTTTCTGCACAGAAAAAGAAACTATCATCAGAGTGAACAGGCAACCTACAGAATGGGATAAAATTTTTGCAAAGTACCTATTGGACAAAGGTCTAATATCCAGAACCTATGCAGAACTTAAATTTACAGGAAAAAAAAATAAGCTCCATCAAAATGTAGGCAAAGAAAATGAACGGACACTTCTCAAAAGAAGACATTTACATGGCCAAGAAACATGAAAAACAGCTCAGCATCGCTGATCATTAGAGAAATGCAAATCAAAACCACAGTGAGGCACCATCACCTGCCAGTCAGAATGATAATGATGAAAAAGTCAAGAAACAATAGATGCCAGTAAGGCTGTGGAGAAATGGAAATGCTCTTACACTTTTGGTGGGAATGTAAATTAGCTCAACCATTGTGGATGACAGTGCAGCGACTCCTCAAAGATCTAGAATCAGAAATACCATTTGACCCAGTAATACCATTACTGGGTGTATACCCAAAGGAATATAAATCATTCTGTTATAAAGGTACATGCACAAGTATGTTTATTGCAGCACTACTCACAACAGTAAAGACATGGAATCAACCCAAATGTCCATCAATGGCAGACTAGATAAAGAAAATGTGGTACATATACACCTTAGAATACTATGAAGGCATAAAAAGAAATAAGATCATGTCTTTTGCAAGGACGTGGATAAAGCTGGAAGCCATCATTTTCAGCAAACTAACACAAGAGCAGAAAACCAAACACCTGATGTTCTCACACATAAGTGTGAGCTGAACAATGAGAACACATGGACATGGGGAGGGGCACAACACACACTGGGTCTTTTTGGGGGGAGGGGGGAGGGAAAGCATCAGGATAAATAGCTAATGTACATGGGGCTTAATACCAAGCTGATGGATTGATAGCTCCAGCAAACTGCCATGGCACTCATTTACTATGTAACAAACCTTCATGCTTTGCACATGTATCCCGGAACTCAAAATAAAATAAAATTTAAGAACGAATAAGAGTAATTCTACTTACTGTAGCATGGAAAACAATAAAATACTTCAGGCTGGGTGCGGTGGCTCACACCTGTAGTCCCAGCACTTTGGGAGGCCGAGGTGGGTAGGTCATGAGGTCAGCGTTCTAGACCAGCCTGATGAATATGGTGAAACCCCATCTCTACTTAAACACAAAAAATTAGCTGGGCATGGTGGTGGACACTTGTAATACCAAATACTCAGGAGCCTGAGTCAGGAGAATCGCTTGAACCTCTGAAGTCCAGCCTAGGAGACGGAGCCAGACTCTGTCTCAAAAAAAAAAAAAAATACTTCAGAAAAAACAATCAAAGAAGCAAATGGCTTATACACTAAAAACAGGAAAACAAAGTTGCTGAAAGAAATTAAAAGAACCACCAGTAAATGGTATCAAACCCTGTGCTTATTGATTGAAATACATAATATTGTTGAAATATCACTACCCAAAGCAATCTGCAGATTCCATGCTAAACCTGTAAAAATCTCAATAAGGTTTTTACAGAAAAAAAATTCTAAAATTAATATAAAATATCAAGGGACTCTGAGTAGCTAAAAGAATGTTGAATAAAAAGAAAAGAGTAGGAGACCTCATGTCTTCTATTTCCAAACTTACTAGAAGGCTACAGTAATCAAAGTAGATTGGTACTGGAAAGAGACAGATATAGATCAATGTACTAGAAAAAATAATAAAAAATAAAGACATACACATATGGACAAATGATTCTCATCAAGAGTTCTAAGATCATTCAAGAGTGAAATGAAAATTGTTTTAATAAATGCTGCTGAGAAAAATCAATATGTTGATGCAAAAAATTAGGGTAAATTCTAATTTTTTACTTTACTTCACACAAAAGAATTAACTCAAGAGGGCTCAAACACCTAAATGTAAGATCTAAAATTTAAAAAATCCTTAGAAAAATCATAAGAGAAAACTCTCATGGCATTGGATTTGGCAGTGATTCCTTGGATCTGACACCAAAGTAATAGAGAACCAAGGTGAAATAGAAAAATTAGATTTTATCAAAATTTAAAATGTCTGTGCTTCAAAAGACACTACCAACAATAAAATGACAACTAACAGAACTTGAGAAAATATTTTCTATCACACATCTAGTAAGAGATTGGTATCCAGATTCTATAGAGGATTCTTAAATCTCAACAAAAATAAGTCCCGGTAGCCCTATTCAAAAATAAATAGCTTGAATGGGCATTTCTCCAAAAGAGTATTTAAATGGGCAAAAAGCACATGAAAAGATGTTCAACATTACCAATCATTAGGGAAATGTAAATAAAAACAAAAATGAGATAGCACTACACACCCAGTAGGATGGATTGCAATTATGAAATGAAACAGAACAAAAATAATGATAGCAAAAATGACAAATTTTGACATGGGCTTGGATAAATTAGAATGCTTGTGTATTGCTGATACAAATGTAAAATAGTGAACCAGCAACTGACAAGTGTATGGTGGTTCCCCCTAGAATTACCCTAAGATCCAGCAATTTTGCTTCTGAACATATACACAAAATAATTGGAAGCAAGGGACCAAACATGAGATATTTGTTCACTCGTGTTTCTAGCAGCATTTTTCTCAATAGCCAAAAGATGGAAGCAAGTCCAGTGTCCACTGACAAATGAGGGGATAAACAAAATACAATGTAATATTATTCAACCTGAAAATATATTAAAATTCTAATACATGCTCTGACATGAATGAATCTTGAGTACAATATACTAAGTGAAGTAAGTCAGTCTCAGAGGGGCAAATAGTGTATGATTCCCTAATAGAAGGGAATTATAGAGAAGTAAAAATTATATAGACAGAAAATAGAATGGTGGTTGCCAGAGACAGGGAAAAGAGGGGAATGGATTATTATTTTTTACTAAGTACAGTGTTTTAGTTTCGGAAGATGAAAATGTTCCAAGAATGGATGTTGGCGATGGGTGTAGAACAATGTGAATGTATGTAATGCCAAAAAAAAAAAAAAAAAAAAAAAACCCTTAAAAGCAGATAAAATGGTATATTTTATGTTCTATATATTTTACCAAAAAAAATGCAATGACCCAAAAAGGTGACTATTACAAAAGAATATTATAACATATTAGGAGTTGCAAACTCACACAACTTAGTTAGAGAGGAAACATTTTCCATCTACCTTTTTAGTGTTCAATAATTGAGTCTATAAAATAAACTGACAGCAGGCAAATTAACAGGAGAAATATGGAAAGTTATCATGTGCATGAGAACATAACATGAAGGAGGGCTGAATATACACAAACCCAGTAAGATCTAGAAGCTTACATATCCTCTTCATAGGGAAAGACAGAGGCTGGATGTAGGCAATTTAGGGGAGAATAAACAAATTTTGAGAAAGATGAATGGGCCCTCAAAACAAGTGATTGTCTAGGTGTGGGGTCCTCTAGTCCCTTGGGTTAATCTTTTCTGGGTGATAAGATTCCCGGAGAGGAAGGGATTCAGGACAAGTGAGCTCCTTTTAGTGGTTCTCTTCAGGCAGATAAGGGAACACACAGAAAAACTTGGCCTGACTTGGGGTTCCCCAAGTGCGTTCAGCTTAAAGTGGCATATTTTGGCGTGGCATTTCCTGAACTTTCACCTTCATCGTGGACTTGGTAATGGAAAACAGTAAAATAGTAAAGATGATATTGGAAATGGAGAACGGGTTTCTCACCTAATAGCATTTAAAAGGAAACAAATACACATTAGATTAGCTAAATAAGCTAAATTGTTCCACTACATTTAATGCACAAGTTTTAAATGTACAGTTCCTAATTGAACTAAATTAAAAAAAAAAAAAAGAAAAGAAAAAGAAAAAGATGTGGTAGGGGCAGTTCAGGGAAGACACAGGAGCTCCCCAAGGTCGGGAAGCAAGGTTTCCCAGCCAGGCCAGGCTGTCCTGTGGTGGTTATCCTATAGGACTATTCCATCCCACTTCTCTCTGCGTCTGGTGTAGTGCAGAGCAGTCTTTTGCAAAGTGGTCAGGTGATATGTATGTTGAATTCCCTCTGCACAATTACTTCTTGGCATCCATGCCTAATTCAATACCTTGACAGCTCATCTTGCTTCTCAGAAGCTACAGACTCCTAAACTGACAATTCCCCAAATCATTCTGAAATACTTTAGTGTAAAGGCCCAGCATTAACCCTGCTCTGTCTTGCTGTATTCTGGGCTTACATGGACAACTCTGTGGGGCCAATAATATGTGACATAAGGAGACATTATTCTCGACTGTTTATGGTTTAAAGTATCATTGTGTAAAAGCAGGAAAATTAAACTCACAGGGGTAAAATTCAGTCATGAACAGAGTCGTATCATTATTCATTCAGTGCTACTATCCCTTAAGCAGAGGTTTTAGACTTAATGTGCCTATTTCTTTGTGTATTAATAAAGAAAATTATAGAACTCCATCTGCAATTGATACTTAGCTACAATGCCACTTGAAATGTGCTGATTAGGCCATTGTTGTAAAGACCTTAAAAATTCTCAATCCATTTTTCTTTTCTTTTCTTTTTTTTTTTTCAGAGAAAAATGTCAAGGTTGCCAATATGGCTGTTTAAAGTGATTTCCAAGAGGTGCACGAAATATCTTTCTGCCATTGCTCTATTATTTTAGCAAAACAGTATGTCCACCATGCCTCGCCACTCCACCTCAGCTACCAGGATCAATAGAAAATGAATTTTTGATTCATTTTGAATGTATTTCCTGATTAGATCCACACCTCTCTGGGGTATGTTACATGACTCATTTATGGGGAAAGTTCCTCTTCCGTTAACACTAAACTTGGTCCATCACATGTGTCAGAATTGTGAGGCAAATAAGAGACAGTTTGAGTTATAGATACTGCTTTGCTTTGTGCTGAGTTCTTGGACAGGATTTTAGTATCATCTGCCATCCTTTTTGTACTCTTAATGTCTAATTTGCTAATTCTACAAATAGAGTTTTTACCAATATATAGTTCTTAAAAAGATATTCATATTTTAAGAAGAGAAAAAAGGCTGGGTGTGGTGGCTCATTCCTGTAATCCCAGCACTTTGGGAGGCTGAGGCGGGTGGATCATGAGGTCAAGAGTTTGAGACCAGTCTGGCCAACATAGTGAAACCTAATTTCTACTAAAAATACAAAAAAATTAATTGGGCATTGTGGTGAGCGCCTGTAATCCAAGGTACTTGGGAGGGTGAGGCAGCAGAATTGTTTAAACCTGGGAGGTGGAGGTGACAGTGAGACTCCCCCCAAAAAATATATATATATATATTATATACATTATATATATATGAGAAAATATATATGAAAAATATATATATATATACATTATATATATATGAGCAAAGATACAGAGTCGAATCACTTGGTATTTGAGGTAACAGCTTAGATTTGGAGACTTAGGGGTGGAAATATCTTTACAAGCCTTTCCCGCCTAGAGGGCAAGGTGGTTTGAATATTAGTTTTGGAGTCAGATTTGTTGGGATTAACTCCCAGAGTTAATTTTAGTTTATCTAGTTGTGTGACTTTGAGAATGCTACTTGTCTTCTTTATGCCATATTTTCTTTATTCATACATTACAGTCATAATACTAGTAACTATATCAAATCATTTATTATAAGAGACCAATGAGTTAATTCACATAAGATATTCAGTGTTTGGCACAAAATAGGCAGTAGATACATTTTAGCTATAACAGTCAAATATAGTTTGGAATCAGGCAAACTTGGTAGAAATTTAAATCTACTACCTACTCATTTAGCTGCATATAGCCTCAGCTTTCTGATCTGCAAAACAGATACAGGAAGACATTGTAAAGAATTCATGAGATAAAGTAGATAAAAAAATCTTATCACAGTGGGTAGGCATCTTAAATTGAATAATTTTTGATAAACATCATGATAAGACATATACGCATTGCTTAAGGATAGGAACATGTTCTAAGAAGCACATCATTAGGATATTCCATTATTGTGTGAACGTTTTAGAGTGCACTTACACAAATTTAGGCAGTATAGCCTATTACACAGTTATACAGGATAGCCATAACCCTAGTAAGTTTCTTGCCTTACGCACGTAGCAAGTCAACATACTAAGATACCGGGTTGCAGCAGAGTAGAGACTTAATCCTAAGGCCACAGAAAAAGGTCATAGAAGGAAACATCAAAGCTGTCTTTCCATGGAGTTTGGGGCTAGGAATTGTAAGGGTTTTGAAGAGGCTGAAGTGTGATTGTTGATTTGTTGAAGAGTTCAGGGTGAAGTCATGAGACAGGGAGATGAAGAAACTATTCTCTTGTTAATTCATTTCCTCTGTGGGGTCTTCAAACTGGCTGGCTGCTTCACTGGAGTTCAGGATGTGCTTAAACAATTCTTAAACACAAGCTTTATGATTCTAAAGTCAGAAACTCTATCTATAGAAACAATGGAAATGGTCAATGTCTAGTGCTTGTGACTTTTAGTTACAAAGAAGGGGGTCAAAATATGCAAAAGATGTGATAGGTGGGAAGAAAAGCAGGTCATTTGACCTAGACTGGGCTAAAATATTTTGTGCTTCAAAATCGGCTCACATTTGACATTAACAACTTTGCCTCTATTTCTGTCCAGAATTCTTGTTAATCCTGTGAGGACAGTTTCATAGCCTGTTTCTCCTAGGCAACTAAACCAGTACAGGTTACAGAATGTTACTGTACTGAGCACTGTAGGCAATTGCAACACAATGGTATTTGTGTATCTAAACATACCTTAACATAAAAAAGGTACAGTAAAAATAGGATGTGATAATATTATGGAACCATCGTCAGATATGCAGTCAATCATTAACCAAAACTTTTTTTTTTTCTTTTGGTGGCACATGACTGTATTTTTAAAATATGAGATGGGTATAAAGTCAGAATTGAATAAATGTTTTTTCCTCTCCCTTATCTCAGAACCTCTTACTCTCTCATTCTATCTGTATAAGAGGTGTGACAGGTAAAAGCAAAAAGCAGATCATCTGATCTAGATTAGCTTAAATACTTTGTGCTTCAAAGTCAGACCACCTTGACATTAACAACTGTAGTAGTTACCATTTACTGAACATCCTCTTACTGCATCTCACATCATCTAGGTAGAGTCTTAGAAACCTATTACTCTGTAATAATTATTTCTGCTTTTCTTATGGGGAAACCAAGGCTCAGGCAGTGAACTAACCCATGCACAGATTACACAGCTAATGCATGGCAGCCACTGGATGTGAAAGAGAAACTGTTCAGACTCAGAGTAACAGCTGCCCCAAAATTAAAGCAAATGGTCTCTGTAAATGTTATGGATAAGTAGGCTTTTTTAAAAAATAAATTCTATATTCATTTTCAGGCTCCACAGCCTATTTCTCTAAATTGTTCTCAAATATTGGAACTTTAAAAATAAAAACGAGACATATTCCATTCTGAAATACAAGCAGAATACCTAAGAAACAAATTAGCCTGTTTAATGAAATTGTGACTGGGAAAGGACCATAGAATAACCCTGGGCTGGTAATTATCTCTGGAACAGCCAGCTTTTTAAAAGCAAACAGACTGGCTGGTGATTATAAAATAATGACCAGTTCAAAGAAAATTACACCTGCTGAACAGTTAAATAAAGCCCCCAGACGGGGCCTCTCCCCTTCTTTGAAATGTCTGAGATCTTAGAGAAAATCTCAGCATGCACGTAATCTTTTTCTTTACAATACTGAAATCCATTGAGAGGGTGAATAGTATATAAATTTCTGACTTAGCTTGTATACTAAGAAGGGCTAGGTTGTGAAATGTTAACATTACAGCCACAAATGATGTTGAAAACAATCGTAATCTTCCATTAAAAATTAAATACAATTAAGTAACATAGTAAAGACATCCATTTCCAAGAAAAGAAAGTCTGCCTTGTCTTTGTATAAGCTTCAAATTAGTCCTTTGAATAAAAGTGTCATGAAATAAGGTCAAGTTTTGCATACTTATTAGAACGGTTAGAAGTATTGTCCAAAAAATTCTTCAGGGACTGTGTCTACGTGATTCTGTGACCACATCACCGCTCTTTAAGTTTGGTCAGTTGGTCAAGTCCACCCCATGAACATCGTTGAGTTCACTTAACATTTAGTAGTAGCTCTTTTGTCAAGCTCCTGCTATTCTCAATAGTGAGGATTCAGCACTTAACGTCATCCTTTTCCTTAGAAGCAGACAGCTTGGTCTGGGGAACCTCTAGTTCTGGGAAAATAAGTATGAAGACTTCCCTTCCACCTGATACTTGCTTCAGCAAAGAAATATGGAAATATTTATAGAACAGCTCTGGAGTCAGGGTAGGCTGCTGAGATGACTTAACACACTGTATTATATTATTAACATTTCCTTTCTTCTTGTGCTTGGGTCTCATACTTAGGTTGAGAAATTTGTTATGGTGGATGGTAAATGAGAAACTTAACTCATCTGATAAGCATTTAAAATACCCTATAGCATTTATGAAACTTATTGCCACTATTATAGAGGAATAAGGCAACTATGATGATAGTGTCCCCAACATGATAGTCCAGGTAGCATTGTCACACTCTTTTCCTAATTTCTGTGTTTTCTCAGCAATGTTATGGTCCATATTCATCCCTGGATTAGAGTAGTTTTTGTTTCTGCTGGTACTACAGCTGATGTGTCATTTCGAGGTTCTGTTCCCCACAGACCCCTTTGCAATCAGCCCTGCCCTTAGGAACTTCCTCTTAATTGCCACCAAATTCTGTGGAACATTTGGGGATGTGGAGAGATTAAATTGAAGCAATGCAAACAACTTTAAAGTCCATATTAGATGTTTCTACAGCTAAAAATTCACTCTCGTTTTCTTAATTCAAACTCTAGATTCTTATATGTCTTCCTTCCTCCTTCCAAGTATTGATCTTCTCAAACTGCATGTTCCAGTGTCTGTTTATTATACAGATCATTTATTTATGTATTAATTTTTATTTTTTTCTTTTCTTTTTTTTTTTGTTGTTGTTTTGTTTTTTGAGACAGGATCTAATTCTGTCGCCCAAGCTGGAGTGCAGTGGCATGATCTCGGCTTACTGCAGCCTCATATATATATACACACACACACACACACACATATATATATATGTATATATGTGTGTGTGTATATATATATATATGTATATCTATATATATTTATTTTTTTTTGTAGAGATGGAGTTTCACCATGTTGGCCAGGCTGGTCTCGAAATCCTGACCTCAAGTGATCCACCTACCTTGGCCTCCCGAAGTGTTAGAATTACAGGTATGAGCCGCTGCACTTGTCCTTCTTTGTTTGTTTGTTTTTTTATAAACAGAAGACAATTCAGGCACTTGGAGCTGCACCCTTTCCCCAAAGAATCATCTAATGCTACTTGTAAAAGAAAGAGAAATTCTAGGTACTAATTTCAAGATGATATATGGTTTCACTCTTCTGCCATATGTGAATAAGCAGATGATTTAACAACAGAAGTCACACATATACCTTGTCTCCCAGATGGATGCTACAGTCCTTGTGAATGAGATTCATATTTTAAACTTTTTTGAATGTCCTATTTTATTTAATATAGCACTCTAAACATGCTACTCATAGAAGGCAGAGAATGTTCCGCATGCTAAATGAGCATATGTTGCTGCTTTTGTTGAAGCAGCAGAATGTAGGAGGTAGAATTGTATGAAAAAAGAAAACAACAAAAAAAACAGGCTTTACGGCTAGCCACTTACTATATGAATTTGGGGTAAATCATTTAACTGAGCTTCAGTGTCTTCGTCTGCCAAATGGATTTCATATGTCACAGGAATATTGTGAGAATTAAATGAGGTAAGAAATCAAATACAATTATGTTTTTTTCCTCTTCTTCACAGTATATAGTCTTGTGAATGCAAAAAAAAAAAAAAAAAAGTAAGTACAGAATGAAAAGTTTTAAGCTCTTTCCATGCCAGATTCAAATAGAAAGGAAGGCAAACTTGCTGCTGCCTGAGAGTCTAGGTGTTAGATGTCATTTGTTTTTTAGGCTACGTGGCTTCATTTCCAGTGGATGACAGCGTGTTCACTGTGTGAATATGGCCTGTAGAAAGGTGCTTTAGCATCTGCCCTACATGCCCACTCCAGACACACCTTGCTCTGGGACATTCTAATAACGTGCTTGAGTCATTTCATCTTACCCTTCTGCCTCCCCTGTCACCTCTTTCTTCTGCTTGGGAGGAGTTGTCCTCCCAGGGGCACACTTTACAGATACAAATCAACCAATCTCAAATCACACCCCAAACACTTCTCTTATCAGGCTGTCACATTACAGTCACCATTCCCCTGCCTTCATCATCTGGGGACCAAACACTCGACAACTAAGGACAGCCTCTATACTCCAGAGCTCATGGCAATTATTCAGATGAGCCGATGCCAAGCCTACAGACCTAATCTCACAGGCTTCTTCCTGCAATAAACACAATAAAGGCTGCATCCCTTACTTTTTTCTCATTCTCTGCCTCTTGACCCACCCTTGTTCTTCCCTGCATGGCCTGTGTAGTGTGCTGCACCCCCTCTTGCAGGGAACTGTAACAAATTATTTCTTCAATGGAAACCATGTCCTGACTTGCTGACATACTATATTTCAAATTTCCTGTTAGTACACTGTATTTTAAAACACACAGCATAATGCAGAGGAGTGTCAATGGGACTATTCTATTCTTGCTTTGCCATTCAGCCAGTTGTTCTAAATTGACTTTTTCTCTTAAGTTAGACATAAAAAAAAGAGTTTTGTTTGGCCTATCATTACATGGTTTATTTCGTTTGTGAAAAACTGGCACTATTTGGTTCTCAGTGAACCTTAATATTGTTATATTTATTATTTTTGAATATATAATGGGCACAGAGACACTTATGGGACAATTGGGAGACAAAAAAATCAAATAATCAGACAAATATATATAAACTGATATCTGTGAAAAATGCTACAAAGAAGAGTCATGAGATATAGACTAAGTGTTTGACATCATTTAATGGCTCAAGGAAAGATTCCCTGTGGAGATGACACCTGAGCTGAGAGATCTGATGGGAGCACAGGAGACAAGTGATGCGGGGAAGGAATCTCCCTTCCCTGGGTAGATGGCAGGCTAGAGAATAGCAAAGAAGTTCATGGCTTCTCCCTTAGCACCCAGGATCTCCTGCAAGAAACATATAGTGTATTAACAAGGAGTGCAATAGAATATGTATATTTTTTAAAAACCAACGATTCTTCTAAACTAGTATTTTAATATATTATTTGATAGTTAAGACACATTTATACCAATGTGAAGTCATGTCTTCTGTAAAGACTGTTCTAAAATACAAAATTAACGATAATGCAATATTATTATATTAAGATGGAACTAACTGAAAATAGAATAAAAAATATTTTGTAAAGTATCGGACAAATTATAATGCATGTCATATATGTTTAGTGTGCAAGCAACACCATATTACATTCATTTGTTCATCTATGAAACATTTATTGACAGCTACAAAGTTATAAGTCCACAGGATGTAATGCAACAAAGAGTCTGATTTTCTATGCTGAGGTATTTATGACATAGCTAAAGGTAAAGAAAAGAGATGCATGATTACAACACGAAGGCAGCTGTACACAAAGGACCTTTGAGAAGACACCAAGGAGTGAAATTCTATCAAACAAGCAGAATCCCAGCAGGCCTTTTAAAAGCAAAGACACCTAAAAGGAACCTTAGTGTTATTCACCCTGAGATTCTTGACACATCTAACACCTAAGCAAGGGAAACAGGCTGAGAACAAAAGGAAATGAAAAGACCAGGAATGTCTTTTAGGGAAACTTTTAAATAATTTCATAATCAAAATTGTAGAGCTGGATAGCAATTCATTCTTCATTTTATATTTAAAAGTTTTCTGTGATTTAGAGAAGTCAGGTGACTTGCTAAGGGATACACAACTAATTAGTTCCTTAGCCAGAGCCAGACTCTCTGCCTCCTAACTCTACAGCATGTGGCAGGAACTGGAGCCATACAGGAAAACTGAAAGTGCTGTAACATAATGGTGAGGTATTTTAGGGACGTGATCTTACATTGGAGTCTTTTTCAAGACTTCATGCTGCCAAATGTGTTTAGGAATAAATTCGTTTCCCTGTCCCCATGTATCCTACAAAGGTTATGCTGTAATTGACCTCAGTAGGAAAAACCCACTTGTGCCAGAAATGAATCACTGCAAAGAAGTCAGCTCACCTATGGCGTTAATAGAGAAAACAAAACTTTAAATCAAGGTTGGAAGAATTTTTTTAAAAGACCAAGAACTAAGACAACAAATATTCTTTCTTGTTTTGTGAGTTTCTTCTGTCATTCTTTCCATATGCGAGCACAATGGAGAAACACAGGGAAATGTTTATTATTATTATTATTATTATTATTATTATTAGGGTTTTGTTTTTCCAGTTTGTGCCTAAGGGACCTGTGTAGAAACTGGAATTTTAGTTAGCTATATCTTCAAAAGAGCTAAGGCAGGTTGCTTGAATAGTGCATAATGGTCTTTTACCTAAGGCACATCTACTAACCAGCTAATACATTCTGTCAGAACACAGTCGTTGAGTACTTACTGGAAGCCTTTCACATCATGCTACCATTTTAGAGAGACCATGGCTCTTGTTCATTGAAAGTTTTATATCTAATAAGTTTGGATAGGGAACAAACAAACAAACAGCCTATACTTCTGTTTGGGAAACCCTCCCACTTCAGCCAACACTATCTTACCATTCCATTAAGATTCAAGTGTCTGTCACTTTTTTTTTTGCCTGACCTTCCACAAATTGGCCATGTGCTCTTTCTCCTTGCTCTGAAATTACTCTGCATTTATTGCAATTATAGCACTGACCACTTTATACTGTGGTCATAGGCTTAGGTGCCTTTCTCCTCCATTAGACTGCAAACTTTTGAAGGTTAAGGACTACATTATATTTATTTTTACATTCTGAATATAAGAATATAGAACATTTAGATGCCCTAGTAATATGAAAATGAAGAAAATTAAATACATGCCAAGCAGTTGTACACTTCACATGGGCAAGGATCATCCTATGTTTGTGTTTGCTTCCAAGAGAATTCTAAGCATAGCACAGAGCAGAGGCACAGTAAGTTTAATGAATAAATGTGCATCAGTAGAAAGTAAATTGAGGGTAAAAACATTTTGTCTTTATAACAAAAAACAAAGAAGGTGTCTGTTTTTATTTAAAGACTAAAGAAAGTTTGTAGACAATGATAGCATGTTAGCTAGGCCTTGGAAGACCCTGAATTTTGGTTTTTGAAAAAAAAAGAGGCAGAAACTTCAAATGGAAGACAAGTTACATAAAGACATGTTAATGAGAGTGAATCCAGTTGCTTGAAGAGAGGTTGGTTGGAATATTGCCACAGAGATGGGTAAGTCAAGTCAGTCAAACCTAAACAAGATTCACAATCCATAATTATATAGGCTTTGGAAGGCAGGTGATGAGAAGCATGAGGTAAATCCAGATTAATATCCCAATTGTATTCAACCAAGTTCTGGTTTTGCCTAGTGAAGCATTGATAAGCTTCTACAACAATCTGCAGATGATGTACATATTTTACTTTTGTAATTAATGCTAAATGGAGATGCAGATTTGTTAATGAAAGAGTTTTCACGTTCAACAAAACTTAGCAATGTACAAAAATTGCAGTTTTCAAAATTTTGTTGGCAATGTCTAAAAATACATAAAGTCTTGTGAATATGACTTAATTAGTTACTCACATTTTAGCTCATCAAGTAACAGGTTAAAAAGTCAAATAAATTTACCAAACTAGAAGACTCAGATCTTGCCTATCCATGACAATACTATCTAACTAGACAATTTCTTAGGTTATGAACATTAACTTCTTCCATAAAAAAACAGCATCTGCCTGGGAACCAGATGAGTCTCATTTCAAATATCTGCTGAATAACTGTCACAGAGGATATGTAACATTTCCAAGTCTGATTTTCAACTGTAAATACCTACCTTAAAGGATCGCTGTTAAGATGAAAAGTAGTAATTTATATAAACTTTGATTATCTGAACTATATTGGACACCGATAGATGAAATACATATTTATTATAATTTACATATTCATTGCCATTCCTTTATTTATTCATTTTGTGATTACTGTATGTTTTTTGTTCTAATGTATGTGCTAGTGATACATCAGTAAATTGTGCAATCAAAAATCTCTAGTCAAAATTGTTTCTATTCTGCTGGAAAGAAAGAAGAAAAAGAATCAGTTAAATAAAGATTCAAATTCTATAATATCTACTATAAATGATAATTGCTAAGAAAGAAGATTGATATGATTGGGCTGTATCCCCACACAAATGTCATCTTTAATTATTGCTTTCATAATTCTTATGTGTTGTGGGAGGGACTCAGTGGGAGGTAATTGAATCATGGGATGGGTCTTTCTGGTGCTGTTCTCATGATGGTGAAATGAGTCTCATGAGATCTGATGGTTTTGTAAATGGCAGTTCCCCTGCACGTGCTCTCCTGCCTGCCACCATGGAAGATGTGACTTTGCCCTTTCTTCACCTTCCATCATGAGGCCTCCCTGAACGTGAAACTGAGTCAATTAAACCTCTTTACTTTATAAATTACCTAGCCTTCGGTATGTCATTATTAGCAGTGTGAGAACAGACTAATGCAGGGATAAAGCAGGGGAGGGGATAGATAGGGTGTGTTAGAGGCAGGGAAGTTGTAATTTTAAGTAAGGCAGTGAAGAAAAGATTCGATATTAGGCAACACTGTGCCAAAACTTTTAAGCTGATGAAAAAGTAAGCCACTTGTGTGTCTGAGAGAGAACACTCCAAGCAGAGAAAAGAGCAAGTGCAGCAGCCCTGAAGTGGTGTTGGCTCGACCTAGTTTAAGGCCAGGAAGGAAAATGTCATGGCGTGAGCAGAGGGATCTGGGAGAGCTGAAGACAGGCTCAGAGAAGGAATGGTAGATAGGCTTTCAGAGAGCCACTAAAAAGGTGAATGACTTTAGTTTTATTTCTCAGTGGCATGAGTAGAATGAAGGGAATTGAACAGAGAAATGACGTGACCTGATAGCTGACATATTTTTTATAAGGTATCTCTGACTGCTCAGTAAGAAAAAGGACTGTGTGGGAGTGAGAACAACCAGTTAGGGATGGGAGCAGGGTGGGGGTAGTGGAAGGATTGGATGGGGTCAGTGTTCTGGATTAATTGTAAACATATCAGACGTGGAGTGTGAAGTGAAAAGCAGTGTCAAGAACAATGCAAGGTCTTTGGCCTAAACCACTGTAAGAATGGAATTGCTGTAAGGGGTACTCAGAAAACATCAGAAGGAGCAACCATGCCTATGTTGAGGAGCCTCATGCCTCCACGAGAAAATTGTAGGTTCTACGGAAGCATACCGTAACTTGTGCCATGACATGTCTCTATTCCACTTGTGTCTCCAACAGTTCCAGAATAAAATTCTTGTCTTTATTACCAGCAACAATAAATACTTGAGCAGAAAAGGAACTAGCATTTGTTATGGCCTCTGTATCACTACATGATGGAAAGCACTTCGCATGGCCTTCTTTCATTTTGTGTTTGAAGGATGTTGTGACATTGCTTTTTTTAATTAAGAAAAACTCAAGACACAGCGTGGTCTGTCTACATTTTACACTGAAGTTATCTATGACCTCTTGCATCTAAAACATATGATATTATTGTTAAAATGCATCTCAGATCTATAGAATCTATAGAATCAGAATTTCTTATTTTGAGTTCTGGGAATCTGAATTTTTAACAAGAGTATATGATAATTCTAATGCACACCAAAATTTTAGAATGACTAAGAATCATAATCAGATGACTGATAATTAAAAAGGAAGAAGGTAGTAGAATACATACATCTTCCATGGTAGCTATAATTATACCCCATATTGTTATAGTTCTAGACATTATTTTATTAATATTAAATATGTAATTCTGTAGGAAAGGTCTGCACATAACTCCTTTCTTTACCACTAAGAAGCTGTGACAATACAGATATGTCCAATTTCTCCCCAACAAGGAGGAATATTATATGCTAGCCTTGTTGAGAGCACCGTATGAAAAGCATTCAAAGTACACCTCTACTTGCAGATGAGAAACACAAATTGACTTGCCAAGTAATATATTCTTCTTTTAGAGGAAAAACACTTAAACCCACAAGTAATATCTGCTGTTGGCATCATCCTATCATGGCTAAATTTGTACTTGTTTAACATTTTGAAGTAACCAAAACTTCTCACTAATTTCAACCCAAGAGTTGGCATGCATTTTCTCTTTAAAGACATCAAAATTAAGGACTCACTGTGGGGAAATAAGGTAATTCATAATAAAGAAACCGAAGTAATTATTATTTAAACAAATAGAAATAGAGGAACTATATTTAGTTCTGTTATTCTGACTGCTTGTTAATCACTCCCTGTCTACCACCCATGATGTTCACTCATTGTTTGAATTAGAAAAACGTAGGTCTATCCCAGCAGCAGATTAAGCTCAGCCAACAATCCAGATAGTTTTGGTAAACTAGGGGGTTTAATGAAAATCTTTCCATGATGCTCATTAATGGCAGTCTAATATTGGAAGTTTGAGTGCAGTCTTTGCCTGTGCTTTTTTTCTAAAGTAGGATCAAGCTTCAATAATGACTTATGCTCTTGCCTGTGCATAATTCTAACTGAGCTAGATCTTCATTTATATGCCAGGATAGACTTTTCTGATGCATGTTCTAAGGGGCACTAGTTCCTGGTGACACGCAAGGTCAAGATTTTACAGGAAATGTTTTTTTTCTTTGAATATACCATACAGTTTAGTAAAATGAAGTGCCTGAGACATCCTGCAGTAAATAACTGTGTTTGATTTTGTCTAACCTGATGATACCAATCCTACTGTATCATAGAGCTGTTTCATCACCCAACACTGCAGCGAAACCCAGTATCATAAAACACCCTTGGGAAGCACTGTTCTCAGCTTAATATACAGGTGACTCTGACCATAAGTGTCAGCATGTTTGCTTGAGTATATATAACTGCCATATCAGTTCACACTTTTGGAGGTTATCCAAGTATTCATTCTAAGACTTGTGAGCTCTAGAAAGTTATTACACTTCCTATAGTCATTGATCCTGCTGTGGTCCAGATGGATTGGTAGATACTAGGGATATTGCAGAGAATAAACTCTCTCAGCCACTCATAACAATTTGGGAACACAAACATTTAGCAACTTAAGATGTGATGAGGTTTAACCTAAATAATGCAAGGGAAGACAACAGGTCAGTGCCTGGCAGTTGGCATGTACTCCACAGTTTTTTCTCTCTTTATTCTGTCCTCCATACTGGAAAGTACATGTAAGAGGCAGTGAAGAGGTGATACCTGTAGCATGCCTTGGTGAGGGCTTAGCATCAGTTCCCTGACATCTGCCTATAGAAAATAAGCAGAGAAGAACCAAAGTCCAGAGGTTGGCATAAGGTGGGTGATAAGTAGATTGAGGCAAAGATGTGAGCGTGAAGGTGTATTCCCAAAGAGAACTAAAGGCAGCAGTTAGAGAGTAGGAAAGAAGCCCCATCCGCCCGAACCTCTGCCTCCATCCCTAGAGAAATGAGACTCCAAGTTAAGCAAATCAGCAAATGAAAGCAGAAAAAACATTTTTTGAAAATGTGACAATGCTCATGGGTTTTCGAGCCAGGAAAACAGTAATCCATTCACTGAACTGAGAGATGATGATGGTCAGTGACCCACAGGGGCTGACCTGATGTGGAAGACCTGGCCACTGATTTACACTTCTCCAAGGACTCCTATGCAGGAGTCAAATCAGCTTCATGCCTGGGCCAGAATTCCAGGTAGGGGACAAAAGGCAATCCAGAGGGTTCTAGGTTGATACAACCCCAAGACCAGCTTGCTGAAATTGATTTGCCAAACATATTAATTGGCTCCATGAGCGATGTCTGACAACCTGTCAGGAGAAAAGCTGAAGTCAAACTGAGCCCAGAACAACAGGCTCCTACCTTTTAGACTTCAAGCCTGAAGTGAGGATGGTGAAGTTTATGAGGAGGATTTGGGAATAAAAACAGTATACTGTCCCCACTTCATTGTCAATAATAATGACAGTAAAGTTGTACACCATAGGGTAGACAACAGGGCTGTTCTTTGTCTTTTCTCACTAGGGGTCTTAGGCATGCACACATGCACACACACACAGATACACACACAGATGCACACCCCCTCTCTGAAACCAAACCAGGGGTCTGTTGCTGCTCCTTTGGATAGAATCATGTGATAGCCTTAAGGAAAGTTGACCCAAACTGCTGCTGATATACACTGTCCAATAAAGGGATTATATAGTCATTTGAGGAATTCTTTTCAACTGATTTGTTTTTTTTGTTGTTGTTTTTTTTTTTTTTTTGCAAATTGTGCTGCTTTGAGCAAAGCAGGGGGCTAGGCCTTTCTATGCATCCCCCATGTATCTTTCTCAAGGTGTGTTACTGTACCAACAAATTGCAGCCATTGGAAAAGTCTGCTTGCTAGGTTGCCAAAGTATAACAAATGTTATCTGAGAGTGATATATATTGGTTATTCTCTCTTCCTGGTGTTACAGCCATAGCCCAGAGTGTAGCAGAGGTAGGAGGTGCTATCTAAAGCCAGCTTCCTAAATCCTTCTACTTCCTGGGAGGTCTAGTCATGTATCTTCATCTGCGCATCTGCTTGAAAAATTCTCTTCCCCTTTCACTCTGTTTCAAATGCTGATTTCTTTGGTGAGGTGATGTAAAGAAATATGGATGATTAAACCAGTTTATGTTAAGGTGTGAATGACTCATCACTCATTTGATGCACCAGCGAGTATTGCATCTTAATGAAAACCTTTCTGGCAGTGATAATGACAGTAAAGAATTTCCTATGGGAAGGGGAGGAGAGCAGAAACTACCTTTCTGCCTAGCATTTTCTAAAGTGTATTAATAAACTCTATTTTTTTAAAGTGCCTATCTTTTGTCTTGGTCTTTACAGCTGATATGAAATTTGAGGTGACTTTAAAATGACAGAGAAAGAGAAAGAGGAATAAATTTCAGTCTAGATGATGTACATAATTGCTTCTATTGTGTTTTATTTGGACTTCTCATAATAGGCTTTAATAAGCAAAACTTCCGCAAGAAGCAAAAATGAACCATCCTAACAGAGCAGTGAAAGTCTAAGAAGTATAGCTAATGGAGAAGCCATACAAAAAATAATGAGCTTTGAGTTTCGATCGTCAAACTAACGCCGCATCCTTATGTCAGAAACACCAATCAAGTTGAAAGCCTGTGGTTCAGTTTTGATTTTTTTTCTTAAGTAACCAAATTAGTCACCCATGCAATATTAAATCTCTTGTTCATTATCCATAAAATGTTTTGCTTTAGTTTAGAAGTTGCTGAAATTAAGCAGAGAGTGACACAAAGTTATAACTAGCTTTCCTGTAAATGGATGTCTTAGTAGGGCATATATTTTCCCTTTCTTAAATGCATTTGGCCTCACACACATCATACTTCCTGCAGAAAATTCAATTTTGGTACTGTAAACAAAGACATTTCTATAAATTTTATTGTCCTATATTATCTAGTGTAATTTTATATCTTCCTGAAAGTTCAGTCACTTTGCTAGAAAAGAGGCCAACTGCATGGGTTATCCTCCTGCTAATTTAAATGTAAGTGTGAACGTGTGTGATGGATACTTAATAGAAGATCTGAGTTAAAGTTGGTTTAGATTCAAGACTAAAGCTAAACTGTGCTCTTATTTTTTGGGCCATCACTGAGAATACGAGATTAAGGGAAAGAAAGGGACGTGGATAGCAAGAGTAGGAAAGTACAGTTTTTATTGTTCAAGCTAGGGATAGATGGAGGGAGTCTGCACATCAGTCTGTACTACTAATAGAAGGCAGGAGACTGACCTGATTAGGACAGAGGAAAGAGTCTTGAGAGAGTCCTGCCTGCACTGCTGTGTGTTGGTGAGGACATCCTGGAGGTAGATGGATTGCTACTCTGAGTCTATGCTTAGTGTGCTTTTTTTCCAATAATACAAGCAAAAGAAAGATATAAATTTGCATTGCGTATCTAAGATAAGTTTTCAAATTACTTGGTCTTGAGAAAGTATACTTCCTGGGAAAGGAAAAAGAAAACGTTTAGTCTCAGGAGAATTTTATACAAGCTGTTGTTTCAGGGAGATTGACAACTACATGGTGAGCACCTATTTGGTGACTTGAATGATCACATTCATCATGTTTATCATCTCTCTTGGACAATATAGGACATTGTATTGCTTTTGATCTATTTGTTGATTTATTGTTAATGTTTCATGCCCTGAGCTCACACATTCTTTCTTTAGTTACGTTAACATCACCATTTAAGCTACAGCCAAGTCACTTTTGCTGTCCGTTCAGGAAATGCTCTGACTCTTCTTAGGTATTAGGAATTAAGAAGACTTTGGCAAAAAGGCAACAGCATTTTCTTTATCACTTATTTTCATGCTTAGAAATTGCCTTTGGTGGCCAGAATCCTCTTTATAACAATGTTATAACAATGTTATAGACACACAGATTTCCAATGTTATTGGAGCTGACAAATCTATCAGCAGACTACATGGTTGCAGCATTTTAGATACTAAAGTTTAACAAGCAATGTGATATACTGCCCACTGACCTCATAAAAGCATCAAATATCACTACAAGGCTTTCATTTGGCAACCTGTAAGCAGAGTTGGCTGCCATGAAAAGTTCACTGAGAACCTCAGGCTATTGGATTATGATGGAAAATGTCATCCACAACTGATGTTCCATTAAACTGCACTAACCACAGCTGGGCACATCTGAGGCTCAGCACCCCTTTTAGTCACCTTTAGTTGGCTTCTCCACACACCTCTTGGCAAAGATGTTTTGCTCTCCCAGTTCTGAGATCCTTTCACTTTCAACAGATGACCATTGTCCAGTCCTCTAAGATTACTTGGGCCTTTCTTATACAACTTTTCTACTTCAAAATCATGTTTTTATCCATTAGATATTTCCTCTCCTCTTTCTTTTTCCTCTCCACTGTTTTTTCTTTATGTTTGCTTCCATTTAAAATTTAAATTTATAAGCACCTATTCAGTGTTTATTAATCCAGGTGGCTTACAATCTCAGGCAAATTCTCTCCTGTGTCAGAGGAAGTACCCCTCCTCTCCCTAAGATGAGACTTAAGGCTTGAAGCAGGTGCCACTTGTTCTGAGAAGTGTTCTCTGGACTCTCTAAGCTGACTTGAATTATCTTTTCATGCTATTAGTGACCATGTGCTGAACTCTCTCCTCAGCAAACTCCAATGTAATCATAATTTGCTGTTCTGCTGACTTCACTCGTCTCTGATCTCTCTTTGAAGAAAACAGCTGCCTTTGGTCACTCCTGTGCTTTGCATAGCATTAGGCACATAGTAAGTTCTTAATAAATAAATATTTATGTAATTACTGAACATACACACACACATATGCACACGCACACACAAACACACACTTCGTTTCGGACACCTCTCTATCCTTTTCCAGGATCTTGGTGACTAGATTATTCACTGTCTCTGCCTCGAACATCTCATCTTTCTACCATATATTTTAAAAAAGAAATAGCTGTGCTTAATCTTTGTGGCTAAATTTAAAACATTTGAAAAATACATTTTCTTGACTCTGATGAACAATTTTAAATGTCCTTCATTTCTTGCGAGAATAATGTTGCCTAATTTATCACTTCTAATTAACCATTCTACCCCAGTGGTTCTCAAAATGTGATTCCCCAGCGGGCATCATTGTCATAACCTATTGACTTCTTAAAGATGAGAATTATTTTCCCCACCCAATAACTAATAAATTAGAACATCTGGAATAGAACCTAGCCTTCTGTGTTAATAAGCTTGTCCAGTAATACCAAGATGTTCTTATGTTGGAGAGCCACTGTGCTTCTTGAATTGCTTTCCCAGTAAGATTTATGACATTAGTATAGTGGTCAAACTAAAATACCACTCTTTTGTTCTTCTACTAATCAATATTTAGAAAACATTCACAGATCTCAACGATGAGGTACATACTAAGAACCATGGTATGACTTACAGCTAAAATGGTACTTAGAGGAAAACTTGTAGCATTAATTAAAACTATTACAATATACTAATTTGTATTTTCTCTGTAAGAGTGCTTTTAGATTTCTAGATATTTGGGAGAATATATTATTGGTTTCTAATTTTATTTTACCATGATAAAAAATATGATTTGTATAATATTGATTCTGTTATTGTTTGGGATTTTCTTTGTGACCTAGGACATTATTGATGTTTCTTCTGTGCCTGAAAAAAACACATAATCTATAAGCATTATAGTTCTTTATCTATTATATATGAAGCTTGATAATCAGGTTTTGATAATCTTCAATAAAAACTGATTATCACATTGAAATAATTATTACTGATAGTAATTTAAATTGTGGATTTGTTAATTTTGACATCTTCTGTCACATTTTGCTTTGTGTATTTTGATGTCATATATTATGTACGAACAAGTTTAGAATTTTTATATTTTATTTGCACATTGTTCTTTTTATTATTTAGTCTTTTTATTACTTAAAAATCATAAAATTTTTCTGCTTGATTCAGGAAATAGGAAAAAAATTAAAAATCACAAATTTTTATCCATAAATATTTTTATCTGTAAATATTTTTTGCCTTATTGTTATTAAAATAACTACACTAACATTATCTTGGTTATTATTGGATTTTTTTTTTTTTTTGAGACAGAGTCTTACTCTGTCACCCAGGCTGGAGTGCAATGGCGAGATCTCAGCTCACTGCAACCTTTGCCCCCTGGGTTCAAACGATTCTCCTGCCTCAGCCTCCCAAATAGCTGGGATTACAGGTGCTCACCGTCACACTCAGCTGATTTTTTTTGTGTGTATTTTTAGTAGAGACGAGTTTTCACCAGGTTGGTAGGACTGGTCTCGAACTCCTGACACTGTGATCTGCCCACCTAGGCCTCCCAAAGTGCTAGGACTACAGGTTTGAGCCACCATGCCTGGCCTGGAATGCCATTTTTTTTTTGTACTCTTTATTGGAGATTCGGTAAACAAGAGATTAATATTTAAAAAATGCCTACAGAATTTAAAAAGGCAGTGTCCTTTTGGTAGGGGTGACAGAAAGTAAAAAACAAACATTATTATAAGAATAAAAATTAAAAATAGAAACAAAAATAGGTATAGTAAAAATGGAAATGGTGAAGTAGAAAAGAGGTTTAACATAAGTAAATGTAGAGGAAAAGGATGAAGAAATTATGACAAATAGAATACCATAGAAGTGAACAGCAAGGAAGAACAAAGAATTGACTGTGTTTTTGCTACTGGCATTTTGAATAAGATAAGTGCTGAGAATGAACTCTTGGTTGTGAGGGTGGTGTTCTCCAAGGATGGGAGCCACTTGATGGGAGGGAGTGAAAAGGATGCCAGATTTAATGGCAGTTATGAGGAAATGAGAAGTAGAAACAGCAAGTAGAGGCAGTCATTATTCTTTATGAGTTGTCAAATTTCAAAAATAATGAAAGAATGTTTACATCACTTATAAAAAATAACAAAAGTAGGATCTGCCACAAGAAAGTAAAGTGATGTGAAAGGAAGAAACACAATTTCAGGCATATAACACTCCCAGTCACTCTTGCATTGATAAAGGACATAGCTGATGTAATCAAATGTGTGACCTGGAAATGTAGACTGTGTGTATGCTGTTTTCTTTGGTGGGGGGGCAGGGGGGGAATAGAAAGAAACGAAAGAAAACTGACAAAATACAAAAACCAAAATGGCTGTGATAAAAGTCACTTGATAGTTAAGCAACATCTTAACTGCAGATGACATGAACATCCACATGAGACCATTTTTATTATAGCTGTATTGTGATTATGGGAACTAGAAACCATAAACACCAGAATAAATGAGGAATGAAAAAGCCATGGCAAATTAGTGGAAGTGAAGTTTTATTCCTCTGAGATACTAAAATAAGACTAAAACCATCTGATAATAACAGTGACAGAGAAGAATACGAATGTGCTGAATTCTAACAGGGTTGATATCTTTCTAACTTGACCAAAATAAAAAATATAAAGGTGAGAGCATAAATGAGGTGAGAAAGCTTAAATTGACTTATTTTTTCAAGTTTGGAAGTAAGGAGAAAAATTGCTATATGTTAAATTGAAACACGTAGCTAATGAGAAATAATTGTAAATACAAAACATTTAAAAAATCAATGTTTCTGGCTTTGATTAAATATTTATCTGACATTTAGCAAATTTTGGAAATTTATATTTATTTTTCTGTTATAGTCAAGTTAAAGTAAATGTAATAATTTATACTAAATGATATTATTTTATTCTATTTTATAAAATTATTTCTAAATACATAGTAGACTATGTACACTTAAATGTGTCTCAGTATTTATACATGAAAACTTTTTGGAATAGTAATACATTTATATTAGATGTAGAGATGTTTTTCTCTCTTTGTGCTTTTCAATAGTACTGAGTTTTTTTTGTATAAGAAGCAGGAGTCATCTTTATAAAACTACATTATCTTAATTTTAACTTATTTTTAATTTTGGTGTGTACCTCAGAGGTGGATATATTTACAGGATACAAGAGATATTGTGGAACCAGTGTTCAGTGCATAACAACCACATCATGGAAAATTGGGCAACCATTCCCTCAAATATTTATTCTTTGTGGTACAAACAATTCAATTATACTCTTAGTTATTTAAAAATGTACAAATAAATTATTATTGACTATGGTTCCCCTGTTGTGCTATCAAAACTGGATCTTATTCATTCTTCTTCTTTTTTCTGTACACATTAATCATCCCCTCCTCCTTCCTGCACTCTGATTACCCTTCTCAGCCTCTGGTAATCATCCTTCTATTGCCTGTCTCCATGAGTTCAATTGTTTTGATTTTTAGATGCCACAAATAAGGAATAATATGCAATGTTTGTCTTTCTCTGCCTGGCTTATTTCACTTAACAAAATGACCTCCAGTTTCATGTATGTTGTTGCAAGTGACAGAATCTCACCCTTTTACATGGCTGAATAGTGCTTCATTGTATATAAACACCATATTTTCTTTATTCATTCATCTGCTGTTTATACATCTTCCAAACCTTGGCCATTGTGAACAGTGCTGAAACAAACATTGGAGTACAGATATTTCTTCCATATATTGTTTAGCGTTTTGAAGAACCTCCAAATTGTTTCCCATAGTGTTTGTCCTAACTTTCTTTCCCAGCGACAATGTGCAAGGGTTATTTTTTCTCCACGTCTTAACCAGCATTTCTTATTGCATGCCTGTTGGATATAAGCTATTTTACATGGGATGAGATGATATTTCATTATAGTTTTTACTTGTATTTCTCTAATGATCAAGGCTGTTGAGCACTTTTTTCATATGCCTGTTTGCCATTTATATGTCTTCTTTTGAGAAATGTCTATTCAAAACTTTTGCTCATTTTTTTTATTACATTTTAGGTTTGGGGGTACAAGTGAAGAATATGCAATATTGTTGCATAGGTACACACGTGGCAGTGTGATTTGCTGCCTTCCTCCCCATCACCTATATCTGGCATTTCTCCCCATGCTGTCTCTCCCCAACTCCCCACCCTCCACTGTCCCTCCCCTATTTCCCCCTAACAGACCCTA
>CAUYQU010026078.1:0-15273 GCA_963574635.1 Cheracebus regulus
CAAAAAGAGGGAATCTTCTCTAACTCATTTTATGAGACCAACATCATCCTGATACCAGAATCTGCCAGAGACACAACAAAGAAAGTCAATTTCAGGCCAATATCTATAGTGAACATTGATGCAAAAATCCTCAATAAAATATTGGCAAACTGAATCCAACAACACATCAAAAAGCTTATCCATCACTATCAAGTCAGCTTCATTTCTGGAATGCAAGGCTGGTTCAATATATGCAAATTAATAAATGAAATCCATCACATAAACAGAACCAAAGACAAAAACCAAATGATTATCTCAACAGATGCGGAGAAGGCCTTTGACAAAATTCAACAGCCCTTTATGCTAAAAACTCAATAAACTAGGTATCAATGCAATGTATCTCAAAACAATATGAGCTATTTAGACTTACCCACAGCCAATATCATACTGAATGAGCAAAAACTGGAAGCATTCCCTTGGAAAACTGGCACAAGACAAGGATGCCCTATCTCATCATTCCTATTCAACATACTATTGGAAGTTCTAACCAGGGCAATCAGGCAAGAAAAAGAAATAAAGGGTATTCAATTAGGAAAAGAGGAAGTCAAATTGTCTCTATTTACAGATGACATGATGTATATTTAGAAGACCCCCAGTATCACAGCCCCAAATCTCCTTAAGCTGATAACCAACTTCAGCAAAGTCTCAGGATACAAAAATTGATTTGCAAAAGTCACAGGCATTCCTGTACACCAATAACAGACAAACAGAGAGCCAAATCAGGAGTGAATTCCCATTCACATTTTCTACAAAGAGAATAAAATACCTAGGAATAAAACTAACAAGGGATACAAAGGACATCTTCAAGGAGAACTACAAATCGCTGCTCAAGGAAATAAGAGAGAAAACACACACATATGGAAAAACATTCCATGCTCATGGTTAGGAAAAATCAATATCATGAAAATGGCTGTACTGCCCAAAGTAATTTGTATATTCAATGCTATCCCATCAAGCTACTATTGACTTTCTTCACAGAATTAGAAAAAAACACCTTAAACTTCACATGAAATTAAAAAAAGAGCCCTATTAGCCAAGTTAATTCTAAGCAAAAAAAAAAACAAAGCAGGAAGCATCACATTACTGTACTTCAAACTATACTACAAGCCTACAGTAATCAAAACAGCATGGTACTGGTACCAAAACAGAGATATAGACCAATGGAACAGAACAGAGGCCTCGGAGGCAACACAACATATCTACAACCATCGGATCTTTGACAAACCTGACAAAAACAAGCAACTGGGAAAGGATTCCCTGTTTAATAAATGGTGTTGGGAGAACTGGCTAGCCATGTGCAGAAAACAGAAACTGGACCCCTTCCTGACACCTTACACTAAAATTAACTCCAGATGGATTAAAGACTTAAACGTAAGACCTAACACCATAAAAACCATAGAAGAAAACCTAGGCAATACTCTTCAGGACATAGGCATGAGCAACTACTTCATGATTAAAACACCAAAAGCAATGGCAACAAAAGCCAAAATAGGCAAATGAGATCTAATTAAACTTAAGAGCTTCTGCATAGAAAAAGAAATTATTATTGGAGTGAAACAGCAACCAACAGAATGGGAAAAAAATTTTTGCAATCTACCCATCTGACAAGGGGTTAATATCCAGAATCTACAAAGAACTAAAACAGATTTAGAAGAAAAAACCAAAGAAATGCATTCAAAAGTGGGTGAGGGATATGAACAGACACTTCTCAAAACAAGACATTTATGCAGCCAACAAACATATGAAAAATTGCTCATCATTGCTGGTCATTAAAGAAATGCAAATCAAAACAACACTGATACCATCTCACACAAGTTAGAGTGATGGTCATTAAAAAATCTGGAGACAACAGATGCTGAAGAGGATGTGGAGAAATAGGAACACTTTCACACAGTTGGTGGAAGTGTAAACTAGTTCAACCATCGTGGAAGACAGTGTGACAATTCTTCAAGGATTTAGAACTAGAAATACCATTTGACCCAGCAATCCCATTTCTGGGTATATATCCAAAGGATTATAAATCGTTCTATTATAAAGACACATGGACGTATGTTTACTGCAGCACTGTTCACAATAGCAAAGACCTGGAACCAACCCTAATGACCATCAATGACAGACTGGATAAAGAAAAGGTGGCATATATACACCTTGGAATACTATGCAGCCATAAAAAAGGATGAGTTCATGTCCTTTGCCGGGACATGGATGAAGCTGGAAACCGTCATTCTCAGGAAACTAACACAAGAACAGAAAACCAAACACTTCATGTTCTCATTCATAAGTGGGTGTTAAACAATGAGAACACCTGGACACAGGGAGGGGGAACATCACACACCAGGGCCTGTTTGGTGGTGGGGCAGCTAGGGTAGGGATAGCAGGGGTTGGGGATATTGGGGAGAGATAGCATTAAAAGAAATAACTAATGTAGATGATGGGGTAATGGAGGTAACAGACCACCATGGCACATGTATCCCTATGTAATAAACCTGCACATTCTGCACATGTACCCCAGAACTTAAAGTGTAACTTAAAAAAAAAAAAGAAATATGGGGTTGTACAGTTGTATGTGTTTGTGTTTTGAAAATTAAACATCCACATGGTTATGGAGGACTTCTCCTTTATTTCTGTGGATTCCTAGAATGATCTCAACTCTGTGAATTGGGAATATAAAGACGAACTAGGTGTTCACAACTTTTGCCTTTCTCTCTTCAATTCTTCTACATGGAGCCTCGGTGCCATGGAAACTGAGTACGAAGCTGATAGGTTTCAAGGCAGCCTGAAAATCCTCTGTCCACTACAATAATTTAGAAGCTTGAAAATAAACCCAACTTCTGTTTATAGTGGAAAAAGTCAAATCAACACAATCTTCAATATTACCACTTAGAACATTCTTTCAGAAGTTTTTAAAATTTTGCTTGTGACATCAGATGATGCCTTGAATTACACAATATACTCTATATGAGAGGATCAAGCCAATTATCACTTATAAGTGTAGACTACATGATAGTCAGTATTCATTCTGGTTTCCTATTCATAATCCACTGTGTCTTATTTCCTGTTACCATCATTATTCTGGAAATTGGCAGAACCTGAACACTTTAGTGATTTCACTTTTAGAAAAAAATTGAGACTAAGCACTTCAAAGAAGGCTCATAACAATTACTTGTTTAAAAAAATAAAAAGCAATAGGTTCATTAAATGATGACAAAGTAAAAATAGGCCAAAATTAGACTTGAAAGAAGAGAGTCAAGAAATTTGGCTGAAGTAGTATAAAATGAAGAGTTGTGAAAACTGACAGTTCTTAGTCACGTAAGAGCAAGGTCATACTTAATGAAGCTAAAAAAAAGTAAATTGAGAAGAAGCTGAGGGAAATTTGGGGAGCTATTTGTTATTCTATGTGACTGTCTGATTTAGCTTCTATTTTCTCCTCAATTTCTGGCTGTCCTCATCCAGTGTTCTTTCAGAGGACCTGGGATGTGTCTTAGAGCCAGATGGCATAAAAATAACCATGCTATTCATCCTACAGTATGAGGCATATATTCACTTTTCCATATTGAGATAAATAAAGTGAAATGAATTGAATTTTAATGAATTTATTCTAGGGAATAATTCTCTCAAGTATGGTTATATTTAGATTATTTCTAAGTAACTCACTAACATGCAAATATTGACTCTTATAGACACCAGCTCTATTTTCCATTTCAGCAATTTATATGCTTAAAAATGAACCCAAATACAAAATTTTGCTAAATTATTTATCCTAGTATTAATTGGTTGAATTGCTTTGCTAATAGTTGGGTTTAAAATAGTATAAATTCTGTAATATAGTCAATAAAAAGTCTATATCTATACAAATATTTGAAGTAGTCTTAATCTATAGAGAAGATGGTTGATGGTTGCCTCTTTTGATAAATCACTATAGTAAATTGTCATTGTCTTTGGGAAGCTTTAATGACTTCAAAGAAAGATCATTTATAGCTTCTACTTTTGCACATATACTTTTGTTATAATATTGAAATGCAGTAAAGCAGATTTGTCATATAATTTATTATGTGAGCTTAAATGAATTTTAACTTAATCATGATCTCCATGCACACATATAAATATAATGCATGACCTGTATGGTCCAATTAGTTAATGTCACGATGCTAAATTATAAACAAGTTATACTGCTTCTTTTAACCTCACAGAAAGCAAAATCCAATGATTTCATAAAGAAAGTAATGAAACGAAGTCAGCTAAACAAAGAAAGAAAATAAAAAAAATAGATTAACAATATTTGACATCTGAATGTAAAATGTGATATTTAGTCCATAAATGATAGCAATACATATCTATCTTATCAAGATAGAGCATATTTTTCATATTATTATTTACTTTCAGAGAGGAATTTGTCCAAAAACCTATTCAATTATGCAAATCTAAAATTTGATATTTTACAAAATATATTTGGGAACATGAGCGGTCATAAATATTCCTGTCGGAAGTTAAAGGATCTGACATAAATCATTCCACTACAAATCATTTCAAACTACTGTCCTACATATAAGCAGAAATCAATTTTAATGTAAAATATCCATCCCTTTTTAATTGACAATGGTAGGTTAAAATTCTGTATAAAGATGACTTTGAGATTCCAGACAATTTAATTTCATTGATTTAGAGAAAAACAAAAAAACAGAAAAACATTGCTTACAAAATAGTTCTCTTTAGTCATCATTGTGGTACATGGTCATTTCCCTGATGCCTTTTTCTTGGTACAATTTTCTGAGTTTTTATTTCTTTCCTCCAGAATGCATACTCCTCTTACATGTCTGCATGGCAGCAGTAGTTTCTCGGTATAACACATCACACTTTGAATTTATATTTTTTTGTGTGACAATTTGAGTCTGCCTTACCTAATGAGTTGTGAACTCTACAAATGGGAACATGCCTGTCTTTACTCAGTGTAATAATTCCAGTATGAATAATGAGTAAATAAGGCTCATATAGTGAATAATATTTTTTCAATATTAGGCAAACAACAAAATTGTATACACTAAATATGAAAATCCTAAGAAAAAATAAGCAGGACTAAATTTTACTAAGCTGAAAATTCTTCCTTGTAGCACATTTAAAAATGTAAATAATATTTTATTCTAGTATATGCAGCTTAAGGACTTAGAATAATCTAAGAAACATAAAGCATTATAGTCACATTACAAAATAAAGATGAATTGCTAATGTATATATGTATATACAAAATATAGGTATGGAGATCTCTTAGGTGAAGTCCTGAAAATTTTTTTAATGCTAAAGAACAGAAGAAAAGTAAAATATTTTTAATACCAAAATAAGTTTTATATCTGCTAATACTATTGCAAACAGTTTCTGTCTAAATATCTTGTTATAGGTAAAATAAAGTGACAAATGAATTCTCCAGGAATTGATACCTAAAAATGTCAGATATCCCCTTAGAAAATATATGTAATTGGTATAATATTAAACGGTGATTCATTTATTCCTCATTCTGATAACTCACACTGTGTTGGGGAAATTGCCTTGATTTGTGAGACATTTCGAAGCACTGGATTCACTTTATAAATATACAATTGTCAATGTAGAAACGGTTTTCACGTTCTCAGTTTCTCTGTCCCTTTCAGAATGTTTCCAGCCTAGCCAGGTTTTTCAGGAGGTTGTGACGAGCAGAGGGGTCCTTTATTGTTCCCAGAGTGGAAAAGGAAGCAGGAAATTGTCCTCAGGGAGCAAGTTCATATCTCTACTAACCCAGAAATTTAAAATTGGGTTTTTTCCCAATCCACTGGTGCTTTATATATACTAGGAAAATAAATCAGTAGTCTTTCACTCTAAGTTCTTTAATGTAGAATTATTTCTTTCTCTGGGTGGGTGCAGGGGGAGAATAATTTAATTCCAATAAATATTACAGAAAGATCAATGATATGGTTTGGCTGTGTCACTATGAATTGTAGTTTCCATAATCCCCACATGTCATGGGACAGACCCAGGGGCAGATAAGTGAATCATGGGTGTGGGTGCCCCATGATGTTCTCATGATAGTGAGTGAGTTAAGATCTAATTATTTTATAAGGGGCTTTTCCTCCTTTGCTTGGCACTTCTCTCTCCTGGCTCTATGTGAAGAATATGTCTGCTTCTCCTTCCTGCCATGATTGTAAGTTTCCTGAGGCCTCCCCAGCCCTGCAGAACTGTGAGTTAATTAAATGTCTTTCCTTTAAAAATTACCCAGTCTCAGGCAGTTCTTTACAGCAGTGTGAGAATGGACTAATACAATAAGCATAAACTTCCTCTGGTTTAGTGAATGTTTTAACTGTATTAGTGACAGAATGTAATGTTTTTGAATTCATTATTAGAAGTATAAGTGTATATGAACAAACAGAGCCAAAAAAGAATACGTAAAACACAAATAGCTAAAAGAAAATGAAACAATAAAATAAGGAGTCATATCCTAAACTTAAAAACATCTGATGGTTTCCTGCTACCCTTATTATAAGGAATATTCTCTAACAAGGCCTTATTCGTCCTGCTCCAAATAAAATATTTAGCCATA
The DNA here is from genome assembly GCA_963574635.1 of Cheracebus regulus. NCBI lineage: Eukaryota > Metazoa > Chordata > Mammalia > Primates > Pitheciidae > Cheracebus > Cheracebus regulus. The sequence continues at coordinate 6,605 of CAUYQU010026078.1, forward strand.
TCTTGTCTTTCACTGCTACTCACCTCTGGCTGTCCAAGCCCTGATCCACCCTTGGGAATGAGCTCTGAATACCAACCACATTGGAATATGCACCATCACACGAGGCAAGCCATGCCTTTGTTCTAACTGCTAACTTAAAATAGGCTACTGTTTTCTCATCTTTTTTCCCCAATATCTTTCTAGTTTGAAGAACTACTGAAATTGTGAACTATAACATGGATATCAGTAAAAAATCTTACACAAGGCTGACAGTTTACCCTTAATTATATCATCACAAGGAAGAACAAATTCCAGCTAATAGTAAGATAAATTGCAACTCTAGATAATTCTGTACTATGTGGTATGTAAGCCTTATTCTCAATATAATTGGTCAGAAAAGATATATATTTTAAACTCTTACTTCATTTTAGTGATTAGTACAATGAAGTCAAGAAAGCTAAATAATGCACTGAATTGCATACAGTGGGTAAAAACTGGTATAGAGAAAAGTCTCGAAATCCAGAAGAGAGCTCTATGAATTGCAGCTACTCCAGTTCTCTATTCCTCCCACTGTAAAAGCCCATTTATCATCCCATATATATAAAATATACATATATATATATATATATGTGTGTGTATGGCAGACTATGTATATATATAGACTATATAGCATATAACGTAGACTATATAGTCTATATATCTACTATATAGTCTATATACTATATAGTCTACTATATATATATCTACTATAATTTATACTTTTATCAGAAGTATCTTTTAATAGTTCTTTAGTCTTTTATTATAATAAGCTCTTAATAATAATATTTATTATAGCTAATAATTCATTTGGGTATTCTATACATATCATATTCTTAAATTTCTAGTTGAGGCTTTACCTCCTACCAGGAATTTACTTTCACTGTTTAAGATTTTACCATCACATCAAAGTCACTCTGGTCAAAACAAAACAAACATCCCCTCTAAAACACTGCTATACTTATCAGTTAAACTGCTGATCATTCAAGGTCATCAGACCCACCTGGGTGACAGAAGGGAGGTATATTTGATCTTTTTCATGTATTTGTTTCCTAAGACACTGAGTTTATTTCTTGTTTCTTCTCAATCTTGCTCTTTATTCTCTGGTTCCAATGCTGTCACTCTATGATAAGCATTTTTCAGCTCATTCCAAAATTGTTTTCACTCTGTTCCATGGGAATTTTCAGAGACATAAACCAAATTGAGCCTAAATATGCTCCTTCCTTTTTCTGATTCAGAATTGACGCCTAATATAGCAGTGTCCTTCCAGAAGACCTTGCCGTCGTCACAAAATCCTTTACATACCCACAGTCGCCCTGCATGTGTGTCCCCAGGCTCTACGACTCCTCTTTCCTCTCTCAGTTGGAAAAAAATAGTGCTATTTCAAGAAATGCAATCCACCAGTAGGGAGTAGGAAAAAATACGTTTGTAAGAAATGCCTACATGCCAAAGAGAGAAATCTTCAAATAATTTACATGGAAAATGCTATAATAAACTTTAAAATCAGCTTACACATTTTCAGTGGCATTCGTTTTGCTATTTTCAACTCTTCACTCCATTTATACTTCATTTTTCTCTTCTAATATTCTGCTTACACATTTCAACATATTACATAATTGAACCATATATTGATAATCAAGACCTAACTGCCATAATGATGAGTTTGATATCAAACTTTTTAAACATAAAATCTTAGTTGTGAATTATAGGATTTTTTAAAGTTTTTCTGTATTTAATGTGTATTTCTAACTATCTTTTTGAGAAATAATGTGCTATATTCTTGCTAAAAAATAATGTTTTAAAATTATTTGTTCTCCATAGGTGGTTTTGAAGCAATCCATATATTTAAATTTCAGGCCGGGCACATCGGCTCATGCATATAATGCCAGCAATTTGGGAGGCAAAGGCAGATGGATCACTTGAGGTCTGGAGTTTAAGACCACTCTGGCCAACACGGTAAAACCCTGTCTCTACTAATTTTTTTTTAAAAAAGACCCATTAACAGTATCATTATATCATCCATCTGAGTTCTTGTGGTTAGGAGTGGAGCCATTAACAGGGTCAGTGGAACCATTGCCAGGGTCAGCTCAAATAGGGTGGTGTTTGAGGCAAATTTTATTCAGCTACTGGATCATAAAAAAGAGAAAAAGGCAAAGTGTAAATTGAATATGAGGTAATGTTTTAGTCTATAGAGACATGCCCACTTTTTGGTGGGAAACAAACAACTGAATGAGTAGATATAGCCCATAGAGAGTAAAGTATGGGAGTTTATTAAGTACTGTATCATGAGCAGATAAATTGTGAAAAGGCAATGCCTGCATCTCCTGAATCGAAATATAGTTTCCATAATTTATGTAATCTGTAATCAGGCATTCTATTCAGTTTTGTGATGTCTATTTTAACTCTGGCTAAAAACAGGATATAGAACACCAGCAGGGAGCTTCATTCTTCTGAGTTCTATCATCTTAACACAGGCAAATTATTATTGTGCCTATTGAAACAATGAAGCCAGCTGCACATCTGATGCCAAAACACTGAAGATATTTATTGATGTATTTTGCTTTAAAGTAAATACACTTTATTAGGGAAAGCATTAAAGATTTCTTCATGGAGAATTAGCTAAATTGATACATAGACACACTGTTTGAGCATTCTTGCGGGTTCACATTAATTTATTCCTGTAGTAAACTTACTTTCCTTCCACAGTATTAACAGCTCAATGGATATGTTTGTAATGATGAAAAATAGTTAATGCAATTAGGAAGCCATGTTGTCTTTCAGCAGGTTGGTAGCAGGGAGCCATGCCACGAGGGAATCAGTAGCCAAGGACCATGGAATATTTCTAATGATCCTTTTTTATACCATCTTCACAGACTGGAGCACAACGGCTATGTTCTTGCCTCTCTGCCCCTTTGCCTGGTGTCTTCTCATGGAGTTGTAAAAATAATAAAAATCATTTGAAGATTAAGAAAATTAGGTTTGAATATTTGTGGTTTTTTCTCTAGATTTCAAAAGGCTGATCAGTGGCCAAGCTAGGACTCCACCACTCATCTGATAACAGTTTGTGTCTCTATGTTTCTTTTCCGCTCAGTGTGTACAGACCCCGTATACAGGTCTCCTCAGGCTGCAATTTACAAGCCATGCATTTCTATGAAGCTCTGCTTGGGTTCATTCTAGCTCCCAAGTAGTCATGGCTGTCTCTTCCTGCAAACCCATTATCACTGCCTGTTTTTAAATATTGATTCCTACTTGGCAGGTGTGTGCCATGGTTACAGTGTACCTGAGGGTAAGGGAAGATCCTGCCCTTGGGTACTTCACAAACTAAAGATGAGGAGAAATCTACACAAACAAGTATCAGAATTCAACCTACAGAGTATCTACAATGTACTGGAGAATAATCATGCCATTACCTACATTATTTACTCTGTACATCTGATCAATAAGGTTCTATTACAACCCCTATTCTGAAAGGAGAGCATCTGAAGTCCAGAGAGGTTAGGAAACATTCACTAATGTCACGTGCAGAGGAAGTGCCTGACCTGGAGTTTAAACCAATATCTGCTCAGAAGCTGCTCCTTCCACATAAGGTTGTCATTCAAAGTATGCAAAGGGATTGTCATGCACCTCATAGGCATATGGAAAAATCCCTTAGAAGAACTACCCAATTTTTCTTGGGTGTTTCAGGTCAGCTTCTAAAAGAAGGTGACATTTAAATAGGAAATTGACACAGGAATGTGTACTAACAAGAAAGAAGAGGGAGAAAAAAGAGTACTTAAGGCAGAAGAAATTGTGTTTGTTTAAAGGAGGGGTTGAACATGGGTCCTTCCAATGCACTAGCACATTGATCCACTTTGAACACATGGAAAAAAACAATGAATGGCTGAACTACAAAGAGCTGGTTTCATCTCAGGAAGGGTCCTTCATGTCTACAAGTTTGTTCCTTTTCTCATGGATTCTTTATGTCTCAGGCTTTAACAGGTAACTCTCATCACATTTGCTGATTTCTGCCATGAACTCCTCCCTTTCCCATTGCATCCATATCCCTGGTCTCTGCAGTTTATCTGTGGACTGTGAGGCCTCTTTCATTTTACCTCTTTCTCAGAGTCATTTTGTTGTTATTTCCTTAATTATTTCATCAGTAACTGAAAGGCTAAGCCAATACTTTAGTTTTTGCCAGTGTTAAGTATTTTGCATACTGCAAAGGGCTGGCTACTTTTGTGCTCCAAGAATACATTTTTCCAGCTCAGTTGTAATCATAGAGGAGCTTGGTTTAGAAAATAGCTCTGACCTTAATCTTGAGTAATGTGGGTTTGGTGCATTTCAATGAGCAACTATTAATCACCCTCCATCCTATGAGAGCCAAAGTTCACCCACAATTGCTTTTTTTTTTAAGGAGATGGTATATATTAAAATTTTTTCGCTTCCTAATTTATAAATAATATCTAAGATGATTAATAATTCCATGACCATAGTTGTTGCTTGGCTTCATGTAGCAGAAAGGTTACTGTCTTCAAAGTTAGGAACTCTAAGCTAAGCTCTAGATGCAGTAGCATATCCACAGGAAAACCACAACTGTGAGGAGTTTAAGGCTGGCCATGGTGGAAAGAGAATTTCAAACCTTACAGATGATGTTTCCGCCATAAACTATGAATATGTAAATTATCCATTTGAATATGTAAATTATTATCCATGATCTAACTTCTGTTCAGTTTAAATGAAATGATGGCTGCGTGATGGCTACAACAAAACTAGACGGGTAGGTCTACTGTTCAAAATGGCATGGCATCATCACACGTTTAATCACTTTGTACAATGTTGGCATTATTTTTTAAAAAAAGTTTAATTTTTTTATACAAATATAGCTCCTGTATTAGAAGAATGTGGAAATTGTTTCACCTAATCATTTCCCATAGAAAGTGAAGCAAAATTAATATTATGGTCACTATCTTCCTTTCCCTCCAATTCTGCCCTGCTTAGGCAACTGTACTGGGTCATTGCTCAGTAGATTAGGCACAAGTACAATTTGAGCTCTTAAGTGGGCTCTTGAGCCTTGTTTATCTTACCTGTTGTATTACATGACCCTTATCCAACCTGACACCTGCTGAAAGTGACTCATGTTTGGACAGTGTTTTTATTGATAAGTAGTGTTTGGAATAATGTGGTTCGAGAGGCCAGCCACATGTCATATACACCAATGAGAATTTGACTTACAAAGCCTTGACAAAGTATGTCTTTGCTACGTCAGCATTTGTTTCCCCTAAAACTAACATCCTATGAAAATTGAGAAACCATCAGAGGAATTACATTTCACAATATTATATGCATGTAATCCCTTTACCTGTTTTTGCATGTGGCAATAGTTTATCCATGCATAATTTACAAAGATAAATGCAAGATATGCTAATTTGTAATAGAACAAAAGTACAAAAAATGGAAACAAAGACTTAGATGCTCTGCTCGTAGGACCTGGGTTTGGCAAAGTGCCATGAGAAAGACTCTGTGGAAGAGACGATAATAGTGATTAATAAAATTGCAGCAGTATGCACACAGCATCAAACTCACAGAATCTCGGGCTGTACAACATTCTACTCCAGCGACCTTTGCAAATTGATGAAATATTCTGTGCAACATTTTATGTGTCATTCACAATAACCTGTGAACTAATGGTAACTAAGTCAACATCTGAATACATAAGTGTCTTGCTCTTCAGGATACAGCTAGCTAGGACTTGAGAACCACAGGTCTGCTGGGAACCCTGAAGGGTGGGGTCTTCCAGATTCAGCAGCTTAGCCCCCTGCAACTCCCGGGCAGGTTTCAGCTCCCACTGCACAACTGGAAACCTTTTCAGTGAGCAGATATTTGATGTGTTCTGAAGTTTTATATATATATAAAATATATTATATATATATAAATAACATATTATATATATAAAATATATATAAATATTACATGTATAAAATATATATATTACATATTTATACATAGGGTTTATACATGTAATATATATAATATAGATGTCTATTTCTCGCATTTTAGTTAGCCTTTTGTGTCATATACCATATGCCTAGCTCACCTGTTAAAGACACAAACCAAATTTTGCCCTCTTGTGTGTGTCCATACATATAATATTATATATATAAAAAATAATAATATATATAATATATATATTATATATATAAAATATATATAATATATATAAATATTCTATATTATATACAAAATATTATATATAATATATAAATTAGATATATTATATATACTAGCTATATTATATCTAGTATATATATCTATATTATATATAAAATATATTATATATAAAATACATAATATAATATATATTTTATATATAATATATATTTGGTTTGTGTCTTTAACAGGTGAGCTAGGCATATGGCATACGACACAAAAGGCAAACTAAAATGCGAGAAATAGACATCTATTTCCTAATGTGGAACACAACAGATCTTGAACATGTGATTTATTTTTCTGCTCCTGAACTTCTAGGTGAATCTCTCCTAGAATAACTACCCCCATCCTGCCAGAAGCACACTCCCTCATAAGGTCCATGTAACCTGACTTGTTACACGCACTCCCTTTTCAGAGGGCAGTGCGGCACACCTGTCTGAAAAAGCTAATCTGCTTTTAAAAACAGTCAAAATAAGATAAAACCAATCAGGCAGGGGCGATCCTCAATCTGCCCACCGTTGTAGGACAGAGAACAAGAGAAGGTAATGACAGCAGCTGTGATTGCAATGTAAGCTTTTCATTTATAAAGGCACCCATCCAGGGGAAGGGGCTATCTCTGGAGAAAGGCAGGCAGTGTGCATTCATTATTCACCAGGCTACTCAAAGCAGCTGCGAGGTCAGGGAGGTAATGCAGAGAACGCTGAAGGATGTCCAGGGTTCGCCTCTCCTCGGCGAGCAGTAGTAATACATTTGGAAGCTTAATGTGCACTACCCTAGCTTCTCCATGACAGCACCACACCCTGCTTCAGGATGATTTGTCAGGTGCATGAAAAGGTGTTCAGGAAAGTGAATATGCAGTATCCAAATGAAACCCACAGCAGTCTCTTCAATAATTTGTTCTTTCTATCCTGAATTAACAATTTTGGAACACTGCTCACCTTACGTTTATTTACTCAAAAGATGTTTTTAAAAGTCTTAACAATTGACATAGTCTAGAGTACAATCATTCATAATTTGTGTTCTCTCCAAGAACACATTCAACTTCCCAAATGTAAAACCTATGGGGGAATGCCAGAGATAATTCATCTGACAATTAAATACAATTTATAACTTTTACAGATAGATGCCTTATTATATCCTGGATGTCCAATTATATTCAGTCATATCTACAAAGACATTGACAAAGGGAGAAAAGAGCAAATAATTCTAGCTGCTTTATAAAAATATTGTACCCTTTCCCTAATTGTAACATATTTCCAATAGTTTGAGAATACATTTAAATATACTATCTTGTACTCATTCAGAATTTTTAAATCTCTCTCTTTTCTCTCTGCTTAATCAGCAGTGAGGTGTAAAGTATATTCAGACAAGTGTTTGAAATCTAAGCGTTGAGTTCTAGCAGAGCTACCTATTAATTGTATGGCTTTAAGTATTTTAAGCTCTGTTTTTCAAATTTCTGGCTTGCAAAAGAAGGTACTTATCAAAGCCGTCCCGTCTAACACAGAAGTTTCTCCAAAAGATAAAACTGCACTGCATATTTATATATGATGGCATAGTTATTGTACCCTTTCTAGAGTTCAGAAGCTAAATTTTATCAGTTTATTGGCACTATAATATAAGAGGTAACAGAATCACTGAAAGTGGACATTTCCACAGTGAAGGCTATTCTCTCATTTTTGCAATAGGAGAGAAAAATAATGTCTTATTTTAATATAAGGTGCATAGTACTGGGCTAAATTACCATATCCCCCTCTAAGTATTTGATCAGACAGCTAGATAAAAATTCAGTCAAGATATTGCTATGGATTTCATGCTTGTGTACTTACAAAACTCATATTTGGGCCTAGGCCCAATGTGATAATATTAAGACGCAGGTCCTTTAAGAGGTGATTAGGCCACAGGGGCTACACCTTCCCAAATCAAATTAATGCCCTTATAAAACAGGCTTCACACAGCATTCATCCCCTTTTTGTCTTTGCCTCCCTTGTGCCACGGAGGAACACAAAGTTCACCCCTTGGAGAATTCAGTAAAAATGCATCACTTTCACCTGCACACAAATGTTTATCGCAGCACAGTTTACAATAGCAAAGACCTGGAACCAACCCAAATGCCCATCGATGATAGACTGGACAGGGAAAATGTGGCACAAAAGCACCATGGAATATTATGCAGCCATCAAAAACGATGAGTTTGTGTCCTTTGTAGGGACATGGATGAACCTGGAAACCATCATTCTCAGCAAACTGACACAAGAACACAAAATCAAACACCAAATGTTCTCACTCATAGGTGGGTGTTGAACAATGAGAACACATGGACGCAGGAAGGGGAGCACTATACGCTGGGGTATGTTGGGGGGAAATAGGGGAGGGACAGTGGGGGGTGGGGAGTCGGGGGGAGATAGCATGGGGAGAAATGCCAGATATAGGTGAAGGGGAGGAAGGCAACAAATTACACTGCCACGTGT
>CAUYQU010026079.1:0-116998 GCA_963574635.1 Cheracebus regulus
TGGTAGGCTATTAATTGCTGCCTCAACTTCAGCCCTTGTTATTGGCCTATTCAGCGTTTTGACTTCTTCCTGGTTTAGGCTTGGGAGGGTGCAAGTGTCCAGGAATTTATCCATTTCTTCTAGATTTACTGGTTTATTTGCATAGAGGTGTTTGTAATAATCTCTGATGGTAGTTTGTTTTCCTGTAGAATCATTGGTGATATCCCCTTTATCGTTTTTTACTGCCATCTATTTGATTATTCTCGCTTTTCTTTCTTATTAATCTGGCTAGTGGTCTATTTTGTTGATCCTTTCAGAAAAACAGCTCTTGGATTTATTGATTTTTTGAAGGGTTTTCTGTGTCTCTATTTCCTTCATTTCTGCTCTAATCTTAGCTATTTCTTGTCTTCTGCTAGGTTTTGAGTTTTTTTTTTATCTTGCTCCTCTAGCTCTTTCAATTTTATTGATAGGGTGTCGATTTTAGATCTTTCCTCACTTCTCATGTGGGCATTTATTGCTATAAATTTTCCTCTAGACACTGCTTCAAATGTGTCCCAGAGATTCTGGTATGTTATGTCTTCGTTCTTGTTGGTTTCAAAGAACATCTTTATTTCTGCCTTCATTTCATTGTTTATCCAGTCAACATTCAAGAGCCATTTGTTCAGTTTCCATGAAGTTGTGTGGTTCTGAGTTAGTTTCTTAATTCTGAGTTCTAATTTGATTGCACTGTGGTCTGAGAGACTGTTATGATTTCCATTCTTTTGCATTTGCTTAGAGAGTGATTTATTTCCAATTATGTGGTCAAGTTTAGAGTAGTTGTGATATGGTGCTGAGGAGAACGTATATTCTGTGGATTTGGGGTAGAGAGTTCTATATATGTCTATTAGGTTTGCCTGGTCCTGATCTGAGTTCAAATCCTGGATATCCTTGTTAATTTTCTGTCTCATTGATCCAGTATTGACAGAGGAGTGTTAAAGTCTCCCACTTTTATTGTGTGAGAGTCTAAGTCTCTTTGTAGGTCGTTAAGAACTTGCTTTATGAATCCAAATGTGCCTGTATTGGGCAGGTATATATTTAGGATCATTAGCTTTTCTTGTTGCATTGATCCTTTTACCATCATGTAATGCCCTTCTTTGTCTCTTTTGATCTTTATTGGTTTAAAGTCAATTTTATCAGAGACTAGGATTGCAACTCCTGTTTATTATTATTATTATTATTATTATTATTATTATTATTATTATTATTTTGCTCTCCGTTTGCTTGGTAAATCTTCCTCCATCCCTTTATTTTGAGCCTATGTTTGTCCTTGCATGTGAGACAGGTTTCCTGGATACAGAATACCAATGGCTTTTGACTTTTTATCCAATTTGCCAGTCTGTGTCCTTTGATTGGGGCATTTAGCCCATTTACATTTAAGGTTAATATTGTTATGTGTGAATTTGATCCTGCCATTTTGATGCTAGCTGGTTATCTTGCCCATTAGTTGACAGTTTCTTCATTTTGTCTATACTTTTTACCATTTGGTACTTTTTTGGAGTGGCTGGTACTGGTTGTTCCTTTCTATGTTTAGTGCTTCTCTCAGGAGCTCTTGTAAGGCAGGCCCAGTGGTGACGAAATCTCTCAGCAATTCCTTGTTCGTAAAGGATTTTATTTCTCCTTTGCTTATGAAGCTTGGTTTGGCTGGATATGAAATTCTAGGTTGAAAGTTCTTTTCTTTAAGGATGTTGAATATTGGCCCCCACTGGCTTGTAGGGTTTCTGCAGAGAAATCCGCTGTGAGTCTGATTGGCTTCCCTTTGTGGGTGACCCGACCTTTCTCTCTGGCTGCCCTTAGCATTTTCTCCTTCATTTCAACCCTGGTGAATCTGACGGTTATATGCCTTGGGATTGCTCTTCTTGAGGAATATCTTTGTGGTATTCTCTGTATTTCCTGGACTTGAATATTGGCCTGACTTGCTAGGTTGGGGAAGTTCTCCTGGATAATATCCTGAAAAGTATTTTCCAGCTTGGATTCATTCTGTCCGTCACATTCAGGTACACCTATCAAACATAGATTACGTATTTTCACATAATCCCATATTTTTTGAAGGCTTTGTTGATTTATTTTCACTCATTTTTCTCTATTCTTGCCTTCCTATTTTATTTCATTGAGTTGATCTTCAATCTCTGATATCCTTTCTTCTGCTTGATCAATTTGGCTATTGAAACTTGTGTATGCTTCATGAAGTTCTCATGCTGTGTTTTTCAGCTCCACTAAGTCATTTATATTTTTGTCTAAACTGTTTATTCTCGTTAGCATTTTGTCAAACCTTTTTTCAGCATTCTTAGTTTCTTTGCATTGGGTTAGAACATGTTCTTTTAGCTCAGAGAAGTTTCTTATTATCCACCTTCTGAAGCCTGTTTCTGTCAATTCATCAGACTCATTCTCCATCCAGCCTTGTTCCCTAGCTGGTGATGAGTTGTGATCCCTTGGTGGAGGAGAGGCATTCTCCTTTTGGGTGTTTTCATCCATTTTGCACTGGTTTCTTCTCATCTTTGTGGATTAATCTACCTGTGGTCTTTGTAGTTGGTGGCTTCCGGATGGGGTCTCTGAGTGGATGTCCTTTTTGTTGATGATGAAGTTATTTATTTCTGTTTTTTAGTTTTCCTTCTAACAATCAGGCCCCTCTGCTGTAGAACTGCTGGAAGTCTACTCCAGACCCTGCTTGCCTGGGGACCACCTGAGGCAGCTGCAGAACAGTAAGGGTTGCTGCCAGTTTCTTCTTCTATTATCTTCATCCCAGAAGGATACCCACCAGATGTTAGCCTGAGCTCTCCTTTATGAGGTTACTCTTTGGAAATACAGGGGTCAAGGAGCTGCTTGAGGAAATAGTCTGTCCCTTACAGGAGCTCAAGTGCTGAGCTGTGAGCTCCATTGTTCTGTTCAGAGCTGCTGGGCAGGTATGTTTAAGTCTGCTGCAGCAGAACTTATAACCGCCTTTTTTCCCCAGGTGCTCTGTCCTGGGAAGGTGGGGCTTTATTTATAAGTTCCTGACATGCTGCTGCCTTTTTTCAGAGCTGCCCTGCCCAGCATCCCTTGTTAAGTTTTAAACTCCGCAAGTACAGGGACCATGAGTATCTTTTTGACTGCTTTGTCCTCAGTGCCAACCACAGTGACTAATAGTTACTCAATGAATATATGTTGAATGAATGGATGTGCAAATAAATGTCAATGAACAGATATGGGTTAAATAATCAGTTATGCTCCTCAACCTAATGGAAACTATAAAAAACCCAGGGTTAGGATAAGGGAGACATAGCTTTAAGAGATGGGAGAGAATATGTAGGTGGTTCAGGATAAAATGCCAACCAAGGATTCTCAAGCTGACATAAGCAAATACAAGCTGTGGCTGGCACCTGCTAGAACAAACTAACTGGGATTTATGCCAGGGAAATTACGATTAAAAAAAAAAAAACAGAATGAATGAATGACTGAAAAGTAAGGCCATGCCAACAAGGTCTGTGGATCTTGGCCCTATTTTTAGCTCAGGTCTTCCCTGGTAGCCCCTCCTAGTCTTAAAGGGACCACATCCTCTGATGAAGAGAGATTGGGTTATGGGGTGGTAGTCATTGCTTAACACTCATCTATGACAGCCCTGCAATCCTTCAAGAGCTAATTGAAAATTTCACCTTTCTGAGATTCAGCTTTTTCTTCTCAAAAAGGGAAAAAATTTAACTTCATGGAATTCTTAGATTAGGATTAGAGAGAATAATATGATATTATTTCTAATAATATGCCATGGGATCTAACATGCTTCTCTACAAACTCAGTTTTTTGTGCCAAAAATAAAAGGAAGAATAAAAATTAAAACAAAATTTTCCCAGTGATTCTCCTGATGAAAACATGGCTTTGGACACCAATATGCACAAAATCTTTACACATTCCAAGACATTCTGGAAATACCTTGTTAAAATGTACAATCCTTGATTTAGTGGACTCTGAGTATTGGCCTGTAGATCAGACGATGTTGAAAGCCACAGAATTCTAGGATTTCTGAGCTGAGAGGGTCTTTTAAGATTAGTCCAGTTTGCAGTAGTGAGCTTTAAGGATGCTAGAGAAAATCACTCATTGTCAAGATCATGTATTTGTGCATCTTCACAGATTGGGACTTTGAAAGACCATTGCTAGAATTCATCATCTTCTCCATAGCTAGAGCAAAAGAGGAATTTAGTCCACAGCCAAGTGTAACAAAGACAAAGTTAATTTCAGCCTAGGACTAGGGTATAAACTCATGCATATTTCTTAGAAAAGGCATGCTCAGTCATTAGGGTAATTATCCAACACTGTTGAAAATCACATAAACAGTTAATCTGTTCCAATTTCTGATTGTAATTATGTGATTATGTGATCCTTAAAGTCCAGTCTTGTTCCATTCTTGTCTCTTACTGACTCACTGAGTGAGGGCACTAATTCATTTAACTTTTCTATGTCTCATCATCTGTAAAATTTGAGCTACAAATACTTAAACTGTGTACAAAGCCATTTTTACTTCATCATTTCATTCAGAGCATAGCACATCACCTCCTAAGTTAAAACAATAGTGCTTTTGTTAAAACACATTAACTCCAAGGATGGGCATCTATTGAATTTGTTGATTATTTCTTGGAGCCTACTACAATGAGAACACAAGCCAGAATAAAATGCAGTTCCCATCCTAAAATGGTAAGTCCCAAACACCAGTCCACAGACTTCAACCAGTCTGTGACAATGTTTTCAGAAGTCCATGGAAAAATTTAAAGAAAAACAAAGAAGATAATGAAGGGAATGTTTCATGACTTTAAATTTATATTCAGTTTTAAAGACTTTCCGTTATTACAAGTCTATTATGAGTATTTCCTTTCCATTTTTTTCTGGGCAATAAAATATTCTTTATTTTATTGTGGCAGTTGTCTCTTTTTAACATCCTCACTTAGCATAACAAAAAAATTGGCAACTGTTGGTCAGTCTATTTTTTTCTTTGAATATTGTTGGTCTGTTAACTTAAATGTATGTGAACTACTAAATCACTTACCACCTACTTAAGGAATATGATTAATCCAGTTTATAGTTTGTTTAATCAAGAAAATTGCTTACATTTGTTACTTAGAAGTTCCGTTCTGGGAATTGTTTGTATTTATAATTAGAAGCTCCAGAAAAAGAAAACAGATTTTAAGCTCAAGATATTGCTAAAAAACAAAACAACAGCAAAAGGAACAAAGCCAATAACAACCAAATGGTACCAGGCACGAAAAGACCCTCAATAAATATTTTTTGAATATGTAAATAAATTATCAAATGAAACAAATAAAAATTCAAATAATACCTAGCCAGCAGCTACTGAATAAAACAAGCCTGGGCTGGGCGCGGTGGGTCATGCCTGTAATCCCAGCACTTTGGGAGGCCAAGGCGTGTGGATCACTTGAGGTCAGGAATTTGAGATCAGCCTGGCCAGTATGGGGAAATCCCCTCTCTACAGGAATACAAACATTAGCAAGGCGTGGCAGGCACCTGTAATCTCAGCTACTTGGAAGCTGAGGCAGAAAAATCGCTTGAACCTGGGAGGCCAAATTGCAGAGAGCCAAGATTGGGCCACTGCACTCCAGCCTGGGTGACAGAATGAGACACCATCTCAAAAAAAGCCTGATAAGCAAAAGCAGAATTTTTACTCTTTGGTCAGAGTAACATGGAAAATTGCTTCTTTTCAATTAGAGATAACTACTGAGTATTGCACCCTCAGCCTAGGAAAGGCCTATGTCTCATTTTTCTATCTTGACAACAGAAAATGAAAGCAGTCAGAGAAAACCGAAAACATTTAGAAAATTATTTAGACTCATAGAAATTAGGAACAGAGACCAGAAATCGCCCAATTCATTCCCTTCCATTTAGATAAGGAAATAGACTCAGAGAAACTTGCCCAAGTTACCCATGCTTTGGTGTTTGGACTGTAAGAACAAAACCAAGATGCTGCTGTCATCTAGTGGCAGGATATCCTAATTGCAGGAAAAAAATAGGCAATCTTTTAAAGATTTATTGAGTATTCAAACTACAAACTTAAAAGTTTTTAAATACTTTCAAAGGTCCGAGGAAACAGAGACATAAAGATAGGTAACATTCAAATGAGAATTCATGGAGGAGGGAATGTACTCTGAGGGTAGTGAGTTGCAGAAGAGCAAAGGTTCAGAGACAAACATGAATATAAAGTATTTAAGGAATGTTGAGGAGCAGTAAGCAATAATTGACTTGTGAAAATATCTACTATCCTCAGGATTTCTCCTTTGATAGCATTCAGCAACACCAGATTAGCAAAAAGCTTTTACTAGTGACCAGCCACTAGCACATGAAAATAGTCTTGCTCAACTGAAGCTCACATTAAAAATTATACTCATATTACAAAAAGATACACCGAGTAAATACAAAATAGCATATGCACAAGGCCATTTGAGGCAGCGTTATTTGCAGTAGCAAGGGACTAGAAACAAACAAATGTCCTCAAGTAAAGAACTAGTTGACAAAATAGCAGATGTTGGCAAGGATGTAGAGAAAAGGGAATGTTTATACACTGTAGTGGGAATGTAAATTAATACAACCTCTACAGAAAATAGTATGGAGATTTCTCAAAGAACTAAAAATAGAACCATTACTTGATGCAGCAATTCCACTACTAGGTGTTTACCCAAAGAAAAAGAAATAATATCAAATAATACCTCCAATTGTATGTTTATCACAGCGCTATTCACAATAGCCAACTTATGAAATCAACTTAAGTCTCTCTATGGATGATTGGGTAAAGAAAATGTAGTTATCAATGACAAATCACCTTATACCAGTCAGAATGGCTGTTGTCAAAAAGTCAAAAAACAACAGATGCAGAGAAAAGGGAACATTTATACACTGTTGGTGGGAATGTAAATTAGTTCAGCCACTGTGGCAGGCAGTTTGGAGATTTCTCCAAAAACTTAGAAAGTCCTTTCAACTCAGCAATCCCATTAATGGGTATATACCCAAAGGAAAATAGATCATTATACCAAAAAGACACATGTACTTGTATGTCCATCGTCATGCAATTCACAATAGCAAACACATGGTATCAACTTAGGTGCCCATTAATGGTGAACCGGATAAAGAAAATGTGGCACACATACAGCATGGAATTCTACACAGTTATATATTTTTTAAAAAGAACAAAATCGTGTCCTCTGCAGAAACATGGATGCAGGTGGATGCCATTCTCCTAAGCAAATTAACTCAGGAACAGAAAACCAAATGCCACATGTTAGTCACTTATAAGTGAGAGCTAAACATTGGGTACTCATGGACATAAAGTGGAAACAGTAGAAACTGAGGACTACTAGAGGGTAGAAGAAGTGAGATGAGCAGGGGTTAAAAAACTGCTAGGTACTCTGCTCAGTACCTGGATGACAGGGTCATTTGTATCCCAAACTTCAGCATCATGCAATATACCCAGGTAGCAAACCTGCATATGTACCCACTGAATCTAAAATAGAAGTGGGGAAAAAATGCAGCACATATACACAGCGTAATATTATTCAGCCATTAAAAAAGAATGAAAACATGTATTTTGTGATAACATGGATGTAACTGGAGGTCATATATATATATTTTTTGGAGACAGTCTCACTCTGTTCCCCAGGCTGGAGTGCAGTGATGTGATCTCAGCTAACTGCAACTGGAGGCCATAATCTTAAGTGAAACAACCCAGAAAGAGAAAGTAAAATACTGCATGTTCTCACTTATAAGTGGAAGCTAAACAATGGGTACACATGGACATAGAGTGTGGAATGATAGGCATTGGAGACTCCAAAGGGTGGGAAGTGGGTGGTGGATGAGAAATTGCTTAATGGTTACAATGTATACTATTTGACTGATGGTTACACTAAAAACCTAGACTTCACCACTATGCAATGTATCCATGTAACAAAACTGCACTTGTACCCCTTAAACTTATACAAATAATAGATTTCTATAAAAAAGGACTAGTTGAATAAACTATGGTACATTCACACAATGGGCACTATACAGCTTTTAAAAGGCAATCTCATTACTGGGTATATACCCAAAGAATTATAAATCATTCTATTATAAAGACATATGCACACGTATGCTTATTGCAGCACTGTTCACAATAGCAAAGACTTGGAACCAACCCAAATGCCCATCGATGATAGACTAGACAGGGAAAATGTGGCACATATACACCATGGAATACTATGCAGCCATAAGAAATGATAAGTTCATGTTCTTTGTAGGGACATGGATGAACCTGGAAACCATCATTCTCAGCAAACTGACACAAGAACAGAAAAACAAAAGCCGCATGTTCTCTCTCATAAGTGGGAGTTGAACAATGAGAACACATGGACACAGGGAGGGGAATATCACACACCAGGGCCTGTTGGGGTAGGGGGCTAGGGGAGGGATAACAATAGGGCAAATACCTAATGTAGATGACAGGGTGCTGGATGCAGCCAAGCACCATGGCACATGTACACCTATGTAACAAACCTGCATGTTCTGCACAATGTACCCCAGAACTTAAAATACAATAAAAAAAATAAAATGAGGAAGATTTCTATATACTGACATGATGTATCTCCGGGATCTATAATTAGAGGGAAAAACAAGTGTAAAACAATGCTTGTAGTATGCCCCCCACCCCGCGCCTTTTTTTTTGAGATGGAGTCTTGTACTGTTGCCCGGGCAGGAGTGCAGTGGTGCAATTGGGGCTCACTGCAACCTCCGCCTCCCAGGTTCAAGTGATTCTCCTTCCTCAGCCTCCTGAGTAGCTAGGATTGCAGGCGCCCACCACTACGTCCAGCTAATTTTTTGAATTTTTAGTAGAGACAGGGTTTCACTATGTTGGCCAGGCTTGAGTATGCCACTTTTTAAGTAGCCTACTCTAAAGGAAAACACACACACACAACCCTACGTACACATATTTGCTTATATTTTCAAAAAGAAATGAAGGAAACATAATGACTAATTAAGATGGTTATCCATAGTGGGAGACGACAGGTTGGAGGGGACAGGTTTAGCCTTGAGACTTCTTTAAATATATCTTGTTATATTGTTTGACTTTGGAACAAAATTAATCAAAAAGAAAAAAAACTCCCTAAAAATAGAAAGCAAACTGAAACAAATGAACTGAAACAAATGAACTTAACTTTACAATAAGTTGGTGAAAAATCCATATAGAGAAAAAAACTATTTCAACTTCACTTTAAAACACAGAATTTTGACTGTACATTTCTAATTGGACATATTCTCAGGACACAGAGAACCATACAGATATTCTAAACTGAATTCAGTAGTTTTGTTTTTTTCACAGAGTTAACCATTTGATTTTTTTATTTATGTATTTATTTTGAGACAGGGTCTGGCTTTCTGGCCCAGGCCACAATGGAGTGGTGCAATCATGGCTTACTGCAGCCTCGACCTCCCCCAGGTTCAGGTGATCCTCCTATCTCAGCCTCCTGAGTAGCTGGGGCTTCAAGCACATACCACCAGGCCCAGCTAAATTTTTCTAGTTTCTGTAGAGACAGAATTTCATCATGTTGCCCAGGCTAGTATCAAACTCCTGAGGTCAAGCCTCAACCTCCCAAAGTGCTGGGATTACACATGTGAGCCACCACACCCAGACAGTTTTCTTGTTAATGGTCATATTGTTGTTTTTATTTTGGAACTAGTATCAGTAATTATGTAAATATTATTAAGAACCAAGATGTTCAAAATAAGAGAAAGAAGATACTCATATAAATTCAAAGAATTTAAGTAAAAACCTTGCAATCTTACATTTGAATTAGAAATAGCACTATAAACTCATTTCTTTTTTCTTTTTAAACAAAAAGGTAATTGCTAGCTCTGACCACTATGAAGACCTAAAAGTAATAACTACATAATAGCAATAAGCACCACTGGCACACAAACGGTAATCTCTGAATATCATTCCCCACAAAATAAAAGCACACTCCTTAGAGAAATGGCTGACTGCAGGTCCAGGGCAGGAACTGTACTACATGAACCAGGAATGTCCTCTTGTGCTTGAAAGCAAGGAAGTGATCAGCAACTAGTACGATCATGTCAAAAAGCTTCAGGAGCCAACTTGAAAGGGCTCCCACTGGCCTGATATGGGCCAATTCAGGTATCAAAATAAAAAAAAATCATAGAAATACCATTTGAGTCAGCAATCCCATTACTGGGTATATATCCAAAGGATTATAAATGGATCTGTTATAAAGACACATGCACACGTATGTTCATTGTGGCACTGTTTACAATAGCAAAGACTTGGAAACAACCAAAATGCCCATCAAAGATAGACTGGATAAAGAAAATGTGGCATATATACACCATGGAATACTATGCAGCCATAAAAAAGGACGAGTTCATGTCCTTTGCAGAGACATGGATGTATCTGGAAACCATCATTCTCAGCAAACTGACACAAGAACAGAAAAATAAACACCACACGTTCTCACTCATAAGTGGGTGTTGAACAATGAGAACACATAGACACAGGGAGGGGAACATTACACCCTGGGGTCTGTTGTGGGGTGGGGGTCTAGGGGAAGGATAGTGGGGGGTGGGGAGATTGGGGAGGGATAACATTAGAAGAAATACCTAATGTAGGTGACGGAGGGATGGAGGCTGCAAACCACCATGGCATGTGTATACCTGTATAACAATCCTGCAAAGATCTGCACATGTACGCCAGAACTTAAAGTAAAATAAAAAATAAATCACTGTGGTTTATTGAAACACATCAAATACATAAAAGTCCATAAGTGTATAATGATCTAATACAAACACAGTAGTCATCACTGGAGCCAGCTACGGCACCAAATCATCCTGAAATTTTTTAAGTGAAAGGCAAGAAGCAAGTAGTTGTTCTGTCTTTCCTATAAGAACTGTATTTTAGGGCTGGGAGCAGCGGCTCACGCCTGTAACCCCAATGCTTTGGAAAGCTGAGGTAGGAGGATCACTTGAGCCCAGGAGTTCAAAACCAGCCTGGGCAATCTAGTGAGACCCTGTTTCTACAAAAAATAAAAATGAATTAGCTGGGATGGTAGCACCTGTTGTCCTAGCTACTCAGGAGGCCGAGGCAGGAGGATCGTTTGAGCTCAGGAGCTCAAGACTGCAGTGAGCTACCATCATGCCACCGCACTCCAGTCTGAGTGACAGAGTGAGACTCTGTCTGAGAAAAAACAAAAAGAAAAAAAAAGTGTATTTTATGATAGCCACATAATTGATGAGGGAAATTTCTTCTTCTTCTTCTTCTTTTCTTGTTTTGGGAACTGCTCCATTCCAATTTTTTTTTTTTTGGTTGGGGGGGATCTTGATAGAAGAATTCCCACTACTAAATGCAGAAGAAATAACAGCACTGAAAAATCATTAATTTTCAACCCCTAATGAAATAATGGATCTAGGAAATAATCATCAGTGAATGCTAAAATCATTAAGTTAAAGGTTGATGGGGCACTTTCTACTTCAGGAATCAGGCTGACCTGAACCCCACCAATCAATCTTAGTATTGTAAAATGTGACACATCCAGACTTTTATAGGCTTTCTGATAGAATGCAATAAGGAATAAACAACACCACACATGAGGGATTTTTGCCTTAAATAGTGAACCTGATTTGTTCCAAGGCAGTGCAGAAGAAAAGAAAAAGTGAACCTGAATCTAATCAAATCCCTAATGTGGGGGATGATAATCATAAAAACAGAGTTTGATTTGTGGAATAAAAAAAGCAAAACAATCCCCACAGCTGGGGCAATTTGACTGCCCCCAAATCTACTCCTATAGCCTCAGTCTGCCCCAAGCTCTGGAACAAATCCTGTTTATTCATTAAACAGAAATTAAGGAGCCTGTTTTTCATAACTCAGATGACTGCATTAGGTCAAAGTGGTTATTAACCCTCCTATAACACTATGCCTTTACCCCAGATCCAATTATTGGTTGCCTACCTTTATCCTTGTTCCTACATTCCTATCTAGTTAATTTTCCTGCTGCCTCGGTTGCTCTGACACAGGGGCTTGGCTTTACTCTTACTCAGACTAGGGCCCTGACCTTGAATCCCAACCCAGCTGCTGGTCCCCCACTCCCTGTTGCTAACCACCTACTTGTACCCTTGTGTCTCGCCCACTCCCTGGCTGCCTGTTTAAAATTTCTTGCCATTTTATTGGGTGTTTCTTGACCTGAAATCTTGTGTCAATTTGACCCATACTCTTAAGAGTTGTATAAAATATCCAACCATGTCTTGTTAGTTTATAACATCTTGAGGCAGGTTGGTTACATTATTCTTGTCTTGAAATGAGACTAAAACAGTATATAAAATATTTCTTTCTGGCCCCACATCACATCTGGGGCAGCACCTCCACAAGCATCCTCAGTCTCCTTAAATGAGGAGCAGTAGACTCAGCTCTGAATTCTGCTGCAAGCTGGTTGGCAAATGATCCCATTCTCTCGAAGCCCTGAATCCCTCCCTTTCCTCTTCTCTGTGTCACTGCTGTGCCTTCCCAGCCATCTGCTCTTTCTCCAGTCCACTCTACCGATGCTCTGTTGGGAATGCCTTTTCCTCTCCCTTTAACAGCTTCAGCAAACATATCCGTTTCCCAGTGGCTGTTTTGACTCCGTGGGTATGCATTTCTATATTTTTTTAATGCTTTCTATTGTAAAGTAAAACAGATAAGGAAAACCACACCAACATATGGCTTAACGAATTTGTATAAAGCAACACTCTTGTAACCATTATCAGGTCAAGAAACAGATTTTTGTCAGACGCCCCAGAAGGCCCCTCCATGTGTGCTGCTCAGATTATAAGTTCCCTCTTTGGTCATACATAACGATTGTCCAGATTTTTATAGTAATCAACTCTGTTTTTTTAAAAAAGTTTTTATCACATAAATGTGCATCCCTAGATATTGTATTTTAGTCTTGCTCATTTTTAAAAAATTGATATGTCTTTTAAGTCTATTAATCTACAGATTCTCCCTCCATTCTTCTCTTTTCCTTATAATTCGTCCGTTGAAAAACCCAGACTCTTTGATGAATAGAGTTCCTCGGTCTGGATTTTGCTGATAAGTATGCCAATTAACGGGTTATTTTACTAAACTGAACTTTGGCTTCCCCTCTTCCCACCTGTCTTACTAGGGCAGGATTGCTGCTTATAGGAGCTCTCTGGGAGATCTCACTCCACTCTATAGCATGACTGATTGAAAGAAGACAATTGCCTTCCTCCCAGCTGCTGCCACTGAGGGCTCCACCTGGCTGTTTGAGTGGCTGACTGGATGGTATCTGGAGCTCATCCACGTGCCTCCAGTGTCCACTTCATGCTTTCCCTTCCCCTTAATGAGAGACGCATTGTGATTCCTGAGAACCGGAAAGGTAGAAACTGGAACATCCAGAGTGGCATTGCCCCTTGAATCTGAGAACCCCAATTTCTCCCATTGCTGGCCAATTTCTAGTGGTGCATTTGGAGGATTAAGCAACATACAAAGCCTCAGCTGAATTCCTAAATGCTGGCCTGCTTGGTTAGGATTCTGGCGATTTGATGTATCTTAAAGGTATTTTATATGTTTAAGTATACTTTATGCAGCTTTAAAGAAAAAAGTTGGTTGGATGCAGTGGCTCACATCTGTAATCCCAGCACTTTAGCAGGCTGAGGTGGGCAGACCACCTGAGGTCAGGCATTCGAGACCAACCTGGCAACATGATGAAACCCCATCTCTACTCAAAATACAAAAATTAGCGAGGCATGGTGGCAAGCACCTGTAATTCCAGCTACTTGGGAGGCTGAGGCAGGAGAATCCTGGAACCCGGGAGGCGGAGGTTGCAGTGAGCTGAGATTGCACTACTACACTCCAGCCTGGGTGACAACAGAGGGAGACTTCATCTCAAAAAAAAAAGAAAGAAAGAAAGAGAAAAAAGGTTTTGTTTTATTTGTTTGTTTTATTAACCCATCTGGTAATAATCTGTTCCACTTTCAAAGCATCACATCAAGGATAGAAGCAAAATGTAATAATAACAAAAAAAAAAGATTTATTTCATTCTGGAACTCCATGGTAATGATTCTTCAGTTTGTTAGATTTATTACTAATCAAATTGGGTCCAGAAACACCAAGTTCATTTTTAAGAATTACAGGCACACCCGGCTAATTTTGTACTTTTAGTAGAGACAGGGTTTCTCCATGTTGGTCAGGCTGGTCTCGAACTCCGACCTCAGGTGATCCACCTGCCTTGGCCTCCCAAACTGCTGGAATTACAGGTGTGAGCCACCAAGCCCAGCCCAAGAAAAAAGTTTAAAGTCATAAATACAACAATATTTCAGTCACACTATGTTAAATTGGGCTTTTGTGGGCACACCACAAAATCTAATTAAATATAGCATTGTTTCTATGGAAAACCAAATGCCAAATTCCAAATATGCCACTAACAAAACGTGGGAATAGTCCCTTTTTATAAGTTTGAGGCCTGGCCATCTGGTCAACTATATCATTTTAGATTCCAGTTTAGGCAAACTGGAACCTGGAATTACTGTCTCAAGGTCTTTTCCTAATGAAGGCTTACATGTTCTGGTAAGAACATCTCATAAGCATCTCCTCAAATGACTTGAAACATAATTTCTTTGTCTATATCCAAATAATGGAAAATAATGATTCTCTGTCTGTGATGTAAAAGGAAAACCAAGAATGTCATTGCTTCGGGAAACTAAATATTCAAATTTGACCAGCATAAAGAACGTCATGATAGTAGTCATCAACCCCCTGAAAACTTTGGAAGCCAATACAGTTATTAGACAAACTGAGCATCTCCAGGGAAAACAACCCCTCCTCACAAACCTTTTAAATTTCCAAGCAATATATGGAATTATTTAGGACTTAAATGTGAATCAGTGGCAGCTGGGAAATTTTTAGATTTTGAAATGTGATGGTTTCCATTTGCTTGCATCTGATTAATAATCTGTTCCACTTTCAAAGCATCACTCAAAGGTAAAGGTAAAATGTAATAATAACATAAATGAGATTTATTTCAATCTGGAACTCCATAGTAATGAGTCTTCAGTTTCTTAGATTTATTTTACTAATCAAACTGGGTCCAGAAACACCAAGTTCATTTTTAAGGCCTTTCAAATAATCCAAATAAGTATATTGAGCCAAGACTCATTCATATTCAGATTTCTAGGAAACTCTGATTTGATAATATGTGTTCCATACAATGCAGTAATGGTTAAATCAGGGCTTTACTGAGGCTTGAGCCTCATATGACAGGGCTGCAATTTAATGTAGCAGGGCCTTTGAGTGCTATAGCAACAGCATCTGCTATCTTATTTTAATAAGGCCCAGGAGATATTCTGAAGGTTTCTATTTTACTAAATTTTCACTTCAAGTTCTAGCTTTGTTTAATATTCTTATAATGTGAGAAGGAAGCAAGAGACATTGGCAAAGTCAGGAAGATTCAAAATTTGCTATGGGAATACCAGACAGTCCAGGAAAAAATGCTAGGATGGCACTTTCATATGTCATCCTCTCCCTATCAAAATGTATCATTATGACAAATAATACAAAAGTGTAGATACTAAAAAAGACTATTCAGTATATATACTTAACCATTTAAGGTTTCTAATACATAAAATATCATCCATGCCTTAAAAGAAAAACAGCGACTCAAACAAATTACGTATTTCATAATCAACAAAAGTGAAATTATGCTTATCAAAATATAAAGAAGGCTTCAAAGCTACAACTTTTGAATACAATAATTATATAAAAGAGTTTTTCTGATGAATATTTATATAATCTTGGACACAAAAGTTTTAAAATACACAGTTCTTTTTAAGCACACATGGAACATCGACTGTACAAAAATTGACCCTGTAATAGGCAATAAAGCAAGTTTCAGATCACACCAAAGAATCAAAATCCTACTGACCTCGCTAGAAAACAATAACAAAATAATAAAAATAACATTGGAAATGAAGAATATTTCTAAATGGTTCATTAGCCAAAAAGAAGAAATCCTAATGGAAATTAGTGAATGCACAAAACTGCAAGTGAAAACACTATGCATCAAAACCTGAGGGACATAGGTAAAGCAGTAATTATAAGCAAACTTATTTCTCAACACTTAATAATAGAAGTCCATAAATTAGTTCATGAGTCCTCTTTCTGCTTAATAAAAAATAAATACAGAAATTAGTGACCATGTTGTCTAACCCAAGAAGTTAGAAAAAGAATAAAAGTAACAAAGATTACAGAACTCAATAAAATAATTTTGAAAAAAAATAGTGGCTGGGCCCAGTGGCTCATGACTGTAATCCCAGCACTTTGGGAGGCCAAGGTGGGAGGATCCCTTCTGAGAGCGTGAGTTCGAGATAACCCCAGACAACAGAGTAAGACTACGTATCTACAAAAAATAATGAACAAAATTAGCTGGGGCATGGTGATGTGTGCCCATAGGCCCAGTCCTTGCGAGGCTGAGGTGGGAGAATTGCTTGAGCCTGGGAGGCAGAGGTTGCAGTGAGCTGAGATCATGCCACTGCACTCCAATCTGGGCAACAAAGCAAGACCTTGTCTCAAAAAAAAAAAAAAAAAAAACCCATATACCAAAGAGGTATAACAAAACCAAAAGTTTATTTTCTAGACACACTAATAAACTGTAGGAAGAGACTTGGCAGAAACTTTGGGCATCTCAAGCATACAGCTGATTTTGCCCTTAGGATATTTAATGACATCGGTCAAGCTTGTGAAAAGTAGTGTAAAGTTCACTATACAAAGATTAGAGTCTAAAACCCACCCAGGACACGGGTTCCAAGAATAACTATAATATAACTCTATTTTATAATTCAATAAAATAGAGGAAAAGATGGAAAAACAAACAGATGAAAAGGTAGAGAATTTCACCAGAGAACTGAAAAACACACACACTTAAATATTCTAAAACAGAAAAATAAAATATATATAAGATTAAAAGATATAAGGTTAGAAGAAAAAAAATACTGTCATTATATTCAAATCATATTATTAGATTGTCTGCATGAAGGACTAATAAGAGATATTAGCAATATTGTTAGATAAAAGATTAATGTGAAAATATCGGCCAGGCACGGTGGCTCACGCCTGTAATCCCAGCACTTTCAGAGGCCAACAGGGTGGATCACTTGGGTCAGGAGTTCAAGACCAGCCTGGCCAACATCGTGAAACCCTGTCTCTACTAAATATACAAAAATAAGCCAGGCATGGTGATGCATGCCTGTAGTCCCACCTACTCGGGAGGCTGAGGCAGGAGAATCGCTTGAACTGGGAAGCGGAGGTTGCCATGAGCTAAGATCATGCCACTGCACTCCAGCCTGTGCAACAGAGTGAGACTTCATCTCAAAAAAAAAAAAAAGAAAGAAAATATCTGTTTCATTCCTATATGCCAACAGCAAATAGAACATGCAAATTAAAAGGAAGATAAAGTTTAAAAAATAGCAACAAAATTATAAAGTATCAAAAATAAGTAAAAAAAAATGTACAAGACTTTGGGGAGAAAATAATAAAACTTCACTGGAAAACAAAAGAACTTAAAAAGAGAGAATTATATCATGTCCTTGAATGGGAAGGCTCACTTTAAAAAGAGGGAACTGGCTGGGCACAGGGGCTCATGCCTGTAATCCCAGTACTTTGGGAGGCTGAGGCGGGCAGATCACGAGGTCAAGAGATCTAGACAACATGATGAAACCCTGTCTCTACTAAAAATATACAAATTAGCTGGGTGTGGTGGCATGCACCTGTAATCCCAGTTACACCGGAGGCTGAGGCAGGAGAATCATTTGAACCCGGGAGGTGGAGGTTACAGTGAGCAAAGATCACACCACCGCATTCCAACCTGGCGACAAAGCGAGACTCCATCTCAAAAAGAGAGAGAGAGAGAGAGAACTATATCATGTCCTTGAATGGGAAGGCTCAATGTCATAAATATGTCAATACTGCCAAATTAATCCTTAAGCAATTCTAATCAAAATCCCATAAAGATTCTTTGCAAGATTTTGTAAACTGATTCTAAAATTCACAGGAAAAAGCAAAGAGCCAACAAGAATGAGGGCACACATGAAGAAAAGCAAAACAGGGAACTGGCTTTACAGATTTTACTGTAGAACTATAGTAATGACAACAGTGTGGCAAAGGTGCCAGACAGACAAATAGCCCAATAGGGAAATGGAGTAACCAAATAGAGAAACAGACTCACCCAAACTTGACAGATAATAAAAATTGCATTAAGGCCAGGCATAGTGGCTCACACCTGTAATCCCAGCACATTGGGAGGCCAAGGCGGGCTGATCGCCTGAGGTCAGGAGTTTGAGTCCAGCCTGGCCAACATGGTCAAAACCCATCTCTACTAAGAATAAAAAATGAGCCAGATGTGATGGCACATGCCTGTAGTCCCAGCTACTTGGGAGACAGAGGCAGGAGAATTGCTTGAACCCAGGAGGCGGAGGTTGTAGTGAGCCAAGATCTTGCTACTGCACTCCAGCCTGGGCGACAGAGTGAGACTCTGTCTCAAAAAATAATAATAAATAAATAACAATAAAATAAAATAAAATTTACATTACATATGAATGGGGAAAGAATGAAGTATTCAGTGAATGGTGCTATTTATCATTTAAAACACATACAGAGGCCAGGCACTGTGGTTCACACAAGTAATCCCAGCACTTGGGAGGCTGAGGTGGGAGGATCACATGAGGCCAGGAGTACGAGACCAGCCTGGACAACATGGTGAAACCTCTCTCCACAAAGAATAAAAATAATTAAATATAATAATTGAAAAATAAAAATAAACATACACACAATTCAACATGAATGTGAGAATAAAACCTAAACATTTAAAGACAGGGTCTTTCTCTGTAGCCCAGGCTGGCATACAGTAATGCAATCATAATTTACTACACCCTTGAGCTCCTGGGCTCAAGTGATCCTCCTTCCTCAGGCTCACAAAGTGCTAGGTTATAGGCATGAGCCACAAGGCCCAGCCCCCAAACATTTTAATAAGAAAAGAAACTATTTCTATGACTTCAGGATAAGAATTTAACAGAATACCATCTCACGCCAGTTAGAATGGCGATCATTAAAAAATCTGGAGACAACAGATGCTGGAGAGGATGTGGAGAAATAGGAACACTTTTACACTGTAGGTGGGAGTGCAAATTAGTGCAACCATTGTGGAAGACAGTGTGGCAATTCCTCAAGGACCTAGAAATAGAAATGCCATTTGACCCAGCAATCCCATTACTGGGTATATACCCAAAGGATTATAAATTGTTCTATTATAAAGACACATGCACACATATGTCCACTGCAGTGCTGTTTAAGATAGCAAAGACCTGGAACCAACCCAAATGCCCATCAATGATAGACCGGACAAAGAAAATGTGGCACATATACACCATGGAATACTAAGCAACCATAAAAAACAAGTTTGTGGTGCCCTTTGTAGAGACATGAATAATATAGAAACGATCATTCTCAGCAAACTGACACAAGAACAGAAAACCAAACACTGCATGTTTGCACTCATAGGTGGGTGATGAACAATGAGAACACTTGGGCACAGGGAGGGGAACGACACTCACTGGGCTTAGGTGAGGGAGTGGAGGGGAGGCCAGGGAGGGACAACAGGGGGTAGGAAGGATGGGGAGGGATAACACTGGGAGAAACACCTGATGTAGGTGACAGGGGGAGGGGCAGGGGGAATGGAGTCAGCAAACCAACATGGCGTGTATGTACCTATGCAACAATCCTGCTGGATGCAGGATGTGCACATGTACCCCAGAGCCCAAATACAATTTTAAAAAAAAGAATTTAACAGGGTACAAAATGTACAAAAACATATAGGAAAAGAATGATATATTGACTCATTGAAATCCAAAATGTATGCACACTATAAAAATGTAAATACAAACTATAGATTAGGAGGAAAATCCCACATAACAAAAGATTTCTATAAAAATATATAAGAATTCCTGTAAATCAATACCAATCCAATAGGAAAATTGGCAAATAATAGTAGCTAACACGTATTGTGTACTTTATATTAGGCACTGTTCTAATTGTTTTACATATATTACCTTATTTAATCCTTAAAGACATAAATAGGTAACTCTCAGAAGAAAAAACTCAAATGGTCAATAATTTATGAAAATATACTTAGCCTCATTAATAACTATTAAAATAACAAAAAAAATTTTTAAAAGAGTAACTAAATTAAAACGACAGATATTTCCTAGCTACTAGATTGGCAAACATAAAATCTGACAATACCAATCATTGATGAGAATGTGAAACTATATTAACTCACACAGACTGGTAGATTTACTACACTAGTGCAATACGCTGGTTTAAATTGTTACCTTTACCTTGGAGAATCATCTGTTGATATCTGATAGAGTTGAAGATGCATAATTCCACTCCTATATATTCCCTAGAGAAACTCTCATACAATGCACAATATACAAGACTGTTCATTGCAGCAATAGCAAAGGAAAAAAAATAATAAACGTGACCTAAATGTCCATTAACAGAAGAGAAGATAAATTGTGGCGTATGCATACAATGGAATTTCATTTTACTATAGTCAAATGAATAAATAAAACTCCATTAATTCATCTTAATTCAATAATATAATAGTGATCATTTTAAAAAGCAAGTTATAGGCAGGGCGCTGTGGCTCACACTTGTAATCCTAGCACTTTGGGAGGCCGAGGCGAGTGGATCACCTGAGGTCAGGATTTCGAGACCAGCCTGGTCAACACAGTGAAACCCTGTCTCTACTAAAATACAAAAAATTTCCCAGGCATGGTGGCTCACGCCTGTAATCCCAGCTACTCAGGAGGCTGAGGCAGGAGAATTGGGTGAACCCAGGAGGCGGAGGTAACAGTGAGCCAAGATCATGCCACTGCACTCCAGCACTCCAACCTAAGCAACAGAGTGAGACTCCATCTCAAAAAAAAAAAAAAGAAAAAGAAGTTATAGAAGGTTAAATACCAGGTGGTCCCATTACTAAAGTTGGAAAATGTAAAACAACAATATTCTGGGGGTTTGCTTGTTTGTTTTGTTGACACAGGGTCTCACTCTGTTACCCAGGCTGGAGTGTGGTGGCATGAATATGGCTCACTGCAGCCTTGATCTCCTGTGCTCAAATGATCCTCCCACCTGAGTCTCCCAAGTAGCTGAGATTGCAGATGCATGCCACCATACCGGGCTAATTTTTTTCATTTTTGGTTTTGTAGAGACAGGCTCTTTTTGCTGCCCAGGCTGGTCTTCAACTCCTGGCTTCAAGAGATCCTCCTACCTCGGCCTCCCAAAGTGTTGGGATTACAGGTGTGAGCCACCACTCCTGTCCTGACAATATTGTTTATGGATACATTCATAGATGTTAAAAGTACTAAAACACACGTGAGAATTATACACACCTAATGCAAGTCCCTGGGCTGCTGTTGGAAACCCCAGGGAGAGTAACTCACATTGTACAGCATAGAATTGTTTTTCAGGAAGAGATATTTACAGACTAGAAGGAAGGAAGGAGGATGGGATTTGGAAGATGCAGCCAGTGGGCTTCAGTTGTACCTATCGTGTTTTATCTCTAAAAAATATAAGTAAATAAAAAGAAGTGAAGAAAACAAGGCAAAAATGTTAGATTTAAAAGAAGTGGGTGGTGAACACCTAGGTGTTCCTGATGTTTTTCTCTATGCTTTTCTACATTCTTGCAATGTGTCATAATAAAAGAGAAATGGATGTGGAGGAAGGCACTTATCCAGCGGCACAATTGCTAAACAGAACCAAACCGAGAGAGACAGAAAGAAAAGAGCAACAGGGAAATGGGGAGTACTTATCACTGATTTAATTCATCTAAAGAGATACTTTTCCTTGATGTCCTTCCAGAAATTTTGTCAAATTCAGTCTTCCTATGCATACTACACTCTTTCAGATATTTCCTTACCGCCAACCCCCTGCCCCCACCCGCCAGCACTACTTAGATGTGTCCAGTCTGGATATTCCCAAGACCACCCTTTTACTGAGCTCTTCTTCCCTTCAATAGTTAGGGGTGGAGGAGTATTTTGAGCCCCCACTCCCAAGTATTGAGAGAAGTCCCTTGCTCTTTCCCACAGCTGGTATTTATTGTGCACTTAATTATAGGTCTGGCATTGTTCCAAACATTTTACTACCATTATCTCATTTAATCCTCACAGCAACTTTATGAAATAGGTTCCATTTTATCCCTACTTTCAGGATGAGGCATTGAGGCTGAAGCTTCTTTATGACCACAGTGCTAGTAAGTAGTGGCCCCCAACTTGGTCTAATTTCAGTACTCTGAAACTTCAATTTCTCATTTCCACTAATCTCTTGATCTCAGTAACATCTTGACTTTTATAGCCATTCTTTTCTATGTCTCATACAGACCTAAACATAGAATGCAGCTCTTTTTCCATGAATCACCCCATCAAAAGGATATAACATGTAGAAGGCTTTTGAAAGATGACGTTACTCACAACATAGTAAACAACTTAACATGAAATATTATCCCCATTCACTCCCATCTCACCAAATGTCTCATTGTTCAACTTTATTCCTCATGTTTCCCATCTGCCATGTTGCACCTCTCTTTTTCCTCCTCTTCTCTTCTCTTTTTCCCCTCTCATTATTCTTACCTTCTTCCACCTCACATCACCTCCATTAAACTCCTGTTTTTCAAGCCAACCATTTTTATAATGAGAAATTTAATTCTTTCTCCTTTGTTTTATTTTCCCCTTTTAAATGATGCCCAGAGTTGGGGTGAGGGATGTTGGATTCACTATTCAAACTCAAATATGCCATCTAGACATTTCCTTAAAGAGCTATCTACCTGGACATCAATGATGCCTCTTTTCTTTTTTTTTTTTTTTCTTTTTTTCCCTATTTCTGTAACAATCCTGACACCATAGATGCCCCCTTTCTTGATGTAAATGTGGCTGCAGTCAGTTCTTGTTTGAAATAAAAAGGGTTTCTTTTTCTTCTCACCACACCAATGCCTATGAGATTTATTATCTTCTTTATTTCATATGATTTGCATCACTTGATTTTATGTATCTAATTTGAAAGTCTGACATTAAACAACAGTTTCCTCAAAATAAAGCAGACTCCATAAAACCGCTGAACTATCTGCCTGACTAGCGTTATGTGTCCTCCTTAAAATTCATATGTTGAAGCCCTAATCCCCAGTACCTCCAAATGTGACCTTATTTAGAGATAAGGTCTTTACAGAGATAATGGAGTTAAGATGAGATCATTAGAGTGGGCCCTAATTCAATATGACTGTTGTCCTTATAAGAAAAGGAAATGTGGACATAGGCATGAATAGAGAGAAGCCCACGTGAAGATACAGGGAAAGATGACCATCTACAAGCCAAAGGAGAGAGGCCTGGGGCAGATCCTTCTCTCACAGTCCTCAGAAAGAACAAGCCCTGGCAATACCTTGATTTCTGAATTCTAGCCTCCAGAATTATGAGAATAAATTTCTGTTTTTTAAGCCACCTGGTTTGCAGTACTTTGTTACAGCAGCCTTACCAAAATTAATATAACTACAGAATACAAATTCTTCAGCTTGGAATTCAGGGACCGCCAAAATGTCCCAACCTCCTTCTCCAGTCTTCTCTTACCTATATACTTTCAACCACCCAAAGCTCCTAATGATAGAACCTGGTGCTCCTGCATTTGGCTCCACCCCCTCCCACATGCATGCTTTTGCTCAGGCTCTGACTTCTTGTTTGGATGGCTCTCTGCCTCTGGCCATCTACCTGTCCTTTAGAGTTTACCTCAAATACCACCTGCTTTAAAGACTGCTCTGAGTTGTCAACCTTGAAACTCCCCAAAGCCAATCAGAAAGATCTGGGTTTGTTTTGTTTTTTGAGACAAAGTCTCATTCTGTTGCCCAGGCTAGAATGCAATAGTGTGATCTCAGCTCACTGAAACTTCCGCCTCCTGATTTAAGCAATTCTCCTACCTCAGCCTCTTGAGTAGCTGGGACTACAGACATGCACCACCACATCCAGCTAATTTTTGTGTAAAGACAGGGTTTTGCCATGTTGGCCAGGCTGGTCTCGAACTCCTGACCTCAAGTGATCCTCCCACCTCCACCTCCCAAAATACTAGGATTACAGACACGAGCCACCTTGCCCAGCACAGATCTGGGTTTGAACCTAGCTCCACTACTTACTAGTTCTGTGGCCTTGAACAAGATGCTAAATGTATCAGAGTTATACATGAGTGTGAGAAAAGTTACTCATTTCATAAGGTAAGTGTTGCGAAGCTTGAGTGAGATGATGCCTGTAAGGCATTTAGCAAAGTGCTTGACACAGAGAAAGCATTCTGGAAATGCAAGCTTTTATTCTTATTTTTTATTATCTGAATCCTGATGGCATTTTACATAAAGCTCCCTTATGCCACTTATCACATCTGTATTGTCTTGTTAGTGAGATTCAACATGTAAATCGCTACTGATTTAAGACAATCATGCACAGTCTCCTACAGAATCAAGAGAGCTATCAATCTGTTAGTCCTGACAGTCCCTTCCGTATCCAGTTCAGGTGAGGTTTCCACTCTTGAGTCAAATTCAGCCTCAGGCTCCACACCTGGTTGTGCCCTTCCATCAGATCCTCTGAGTGTCAACTCTGCAACCCTACTCTCTGTTACCTGACCCCAAGGGACCCACAGGCTTTGGTTTCTTGGAGGCTGCCCAGCAAGTTTTCATGCCAGAGTCATTGTTAATAAGTTTGGTATTATAGTCCTTTGTCAATTAAGACCTTCAGCACCAGACAAACCTGGGCTTTATTCCCAAGACCATCAATGTAAGCTGCGTGAATGACCTTGGGCAAAGTACTTGACATCTCTAGGACACACTTTACTTATCTGTAAAATTCAGATAATAATTATTCTACCTAATAGGTGCCTGTGAGGACTAAAGGAAGCAATCTAGGGAAACGGTATTTGGCACTACTGAGGACTAAATAAAAGATGCCATTATCACCACATTTCTTATAATTCTTAGTAGATTATAAAGTCCTTGAGGACAGAAAATATGTGCACATAGCAGACTCTATAAAAGTGTTTTGAATTAAATTCTGAATTCTGATGTAAACAAACTTGAAATGTTCATATCCACAACATTTATCCTGAAAGAAACATGCTTGCATCTAAATGAAATTAGAACAGAGAAGTACATTGTTTGGATATAATCAAGCTTAAGCTATAATACTAGGTAGCTAATAGATAAAATGGGTTGGAATTTTTCATGTCATTTTTGCTATTCAGGAAGAGGACCAATGAAAAGTGTTGAATAAACAATTCACTAGGTTGTTTTATTTGAGCTTCATTTCCACAGTTAGGAGAAAATATAACCACTTGAAATTTTAATTCTCGGGTGATAATGGCCAGATCAGATAACATGAATTAACTTCCATTTTTATCATGCTTTTTTGGCTGGGCTCAGTGGCTCACAACTGTAGTCCCAGCTACTCAGGGGGCTGAGGTGGGAGGATTGCATAAGCCTGGGAGTTTGAGGTTACAGTGAGTTATGATCATGCCACTGCACTCCACCCTGGGTGACACAGCAAGACCCTGTCTCAAAAAAACAAATCCTTTTTTTGATAGTTGACATTGTCAAATTTCCTTTCTGGTCACAGAGATTTAAAAGTAAAAACAAAATAAAACTTTTATGGTACAATTGTACAGCTCAGGGGGAAACTGAGCCAGGGCAGTTGATCCACAGCCTGAGGGTCTATGGGCTGCAGTATGCCAAGGGGGTCCATGTGGAAATCCTAACTCTTGAGATATTTGCTTGAAACCTCAGTGGACAGAAGCTGGGAGAAAATAAAAGCAACAACAACAAAATGCTATTTCCAAGTGGCAAGCAGTTTCTAGCAAATAGTAGAGCTGTCAATGTTCCTTTAAAGGAGACTTTTCCTTTGTTCTGGGAGATAACACGCCATGAACCCTTTAGGCAGATGTTTAACAAAGACTTTCTTCTGAAGTAAAGAAGGGAATTCAATTTCCTCCTTTCAAGGTGATAATATTAAAGGTACCCTGTTTGGAAGCAGAGCTACATCTCTGAAGACCAGGATACATTGAGAGAAAGTATGTCTCTGGTGGAAGAGAAGTGGCACAGTGTCCATCACCTGCCTCGTTCTCTGTACTCATTTTGGGCCTTGTAGTTAGAGGAGTGGGTCAGAAGTAAATTGCAACTCTTTTCAGAAGAGATTTTATGATATTGTATACATGAGATAAACTGCTTTGGGACCAAGATGACAAAATGGGACAGAGTTGGAAAAAGGACTATTCTCTTAGCCTCTTCATTTATCTTTTAATTCACATATTCAACAAATCCTTATCACAAACCTACTTTGCACTTGGCACTGCACTAAGTGCTAGAGAGATAGAGTGGTGAATCAGATATTCCAGATGCCTCTCTTCACATCCCTTACATTCTGCTGGTATGTTAGTTATCTATTGGTGCACAACAAATTATCCCAAAACTTCGTGGCTTAAAACAACAAATACTTATTATCTCACAGTTTCTGTGGATCAGGAACATTTCTGTGGCTTGACTGGATTCATCTGGCTCAGGTCTCTCATAAGGCTGCACTTGAGGTGCCAGCCAGGGTTGCAGTAACCTCAAGGCTTCATTGGGATAGGACCTGCTTTCAAGCTCACTCACACCGCTGCTGGGCAGGCCTCAGATTCTTGCAAGCCATTGGCCTGAAACATCAGTTCCTTGCTACATGTATCTCTCCTTAGGGTTACTCAAAAGATGGCAGCCGGTTTCCTCCAGAGTGAAGGCTCAAAGAGGGAGAGAGGCAAGAAGGAAGCTACAGGTCTTTTTTTTTTTTTCAATCGAATCTCAAAAGTTACATTCCATAACACTTACAAGATTCTGTTTTATAGAAGCAAGTCCAAGTCACTAGGTTGAGCCCACACACAAGGGTAGGAGGTTACATAGAGGCAGGAATTCCAGGAAGCTAGGATGGGAGCCATCTTAAAGACTATCCACCACAGGGAGCAGAGTTAACCGTTACTCTGGCTCCCTCCAAATCACTGGCCATTGTGAATGTATATGTTACCATTATATTCTAAACTAGTTTTTACTGGTACAGTGGAGGAAAGCTACTGTTTTGAGGGTACAGGCATCACTCATATTTAGTGCGTAAAAACATGTTGGCTAACAAATTTACAAAAAGCAGGAACCCATACTCTACTGCTTATTGAGGGGGTGGTTTTTGCTTTTTAGAGCCAGGGTCTCACTCTGTCACCCATGCTGGAGTGCAGTAGCATAATCATAGCTCGCTGGAGCCTTGACCTCCTGGGCTCAAGCAGTCCTTCTGCCTCTCAAGTAGTTTTAGGAATATAAGCACATGTCACATCTACAATTTTTTTTTTTTTGGTAGTGATAGGCTGCAAATGTGGCTATGTTCTTGCCCAGTCTGTTCTCAAACTCCTGGGCTCAAGCTATCCTCCCACCTCAACCTACCAAAGTGTTGAGATTACAGGCATGAGCCACTACTCCCAGCTGAGTTTACTGCTTCAAATTTTAAAAATGTCTTCCCAGCCTATCTAGTAATTCCAATTTCCTCAAATATCACTAAAGCACTCTTAGATATCTATATAGTCATCAATCAAGACTTTCAATATAATGCAAAGCATTTAAAACAGTAATTACCTAATTATTTAACCATTAATGACTCTATAAGGGGGTGTGCTTGCATGCTGTGTGCAAAGATATGTTACAATGTCAGATGCATTAATTTTCCTTCTAAGCTGCAACAATCACATACTTTAATGTAAATAAACAATAAAATAATATGTTAAAGGCATGTAATCATTACAAATGACATTTAGCAAAATAAATGTAGTGGTAAAATTTAAAATGATATATGCATATGGGTCTATTACAGCAGGTTTTCAATTCAGATAGTGAAATTGGGCATAAATTTTTATGTCAGTCTAGCGACTATTTGGATAGTGAGAGTGAAAGCTACCTGCATTTATTTTGTATTTACCACATTTTGAAAATCTCTCATTAGTACTAATTGACTTTCAGTCATTCTCTGATAGTTTACAAAAGGAAATCAAAGTGTCACTAAATAATTATCATTCTTGCCTCCACCTTGTTCAATAGCTAGACTTCTTGTTTTCACTCTTAGGTTATAACACTGGCTATAAAGTAAGTCCTGTTAAAGTTAGTTTTATTGAATAAATAAAACCACATACCATGTTTTTTGACAAAAAGTTTAACTATAATAAAAATGACAATTCTTCCAAAATGAATAAATTTAATGCAATTCCAATTAGAATGCCATCAGTTTTGTATTACATTGTTTTATAACATAGTAAATAATCTTCATGCTTAAATAGAAAAATAAATGTCTAAGAATATCTAATAAAATTATATAAAAGACAAATAGTAAATGATATTTGCCATCCCAGGTTTAAAATATATTATGAAGCAATTTCAGAATGATATAATATTGGCACATGAATAGACAAATTGTTCCATGAAACAAAAAAGTATAGAAATAGGGACCACTATATATGAGATCTTGATATGTGACAAAGATGGAAATTCAACTGAGGAGGAAAGGGTTCGTTTATATAATCAAAAAGTATCTGGCATAATTGACTACCATCTAAACTAAAATTAAGTTCTACTATCCACCACACTTCACTTTTAAAAGTAAATTTCAGACATGGCACAAGAATAAGTTTAATAAAATAATGACTGCAAGAACATTTAGGCAAATATATATGTAATGCAGTAAGTTTAGCTAGATTTTAACTGAGAACACAAAGAAACTATAAAGCAAAGCCCAAACATACTGGTTGTATAATTTTTTAAACATTTCTATGAAAAAATACTATAAACAAATTGAAAGACAAAATGATATGTTGGGAAATAAAACATAATACATATGCCAGATAAAAGATTAATATCTAAAACACTCAAATAGCTCCTTCAAACTCAAGACAAATAACACAGGAGGAAAATAAAGAATACGAAGTGCAAATCCAACTGTTCATTTAACAATAGCAGTTTGAGAAATGCAAATTATAAAAACAAGGAGATATTTCTCACTCATTTGATTGGCAAATGTTTAAGTGCTAATACCTACTGTTTGGCAGGAGAGGAAAGCAGAAACTATACTCTCATGTATTAATGTGAGTATTTACACCCTTTTGGGAAAGCAATCTGGAAATATCTATAAAAATCAAAACTACCCATACCCTTTGTCTCAGCAATTCCACTCCTGTAAATCTATCCCAAATTAAAAAAAAAATACCAGTATGAACAGAGTTACACGAATATATACACAAAGATATTTACAGCAGTATTGTTTCTATAATGACAGAAAACTAGTAACAAAAGGCATGCCTTTCCACGGAGAAAGAAATGAATAAATAGTGAATCTACACCAAAGAATAACACAGGCATTAAAAGGAAGTAATTAGATCTGTACCAGTACACTTGAAGGAATTTTACCATTGAGAAAGAAAAGCAAGAGGCAAGGTAAAATATATAACTTGATACTTTTTTATGAACAACTGTTTTTAAACACTATATATGTATATGTCTATTTTCTAAAAAAAAAAAAAAAAAATTAGAGACAGGGTCATGCTATGTTGCCTAAGCTGGACTTGAACTCTTGGGCTCAAACAATCCTCCCTCCTCAGCCTCCTGAGTAGCTGGGACTATAGGCATGTGGCACCATGCCAAGCTTTATATCTGCTTATTTTTAACATCATTATATGAACCTGAAGAAACAGATGAAGAATATACACACCCCATTGTTAACACTGATTATGTAATGGAGGGTAACAGGGAAACGACTAAAAGTTGTAAAACTGCATATGTGTGTACATACACACAGGAGGTGAATGAGAGGAGGGCGGCCAACATATTAATGGTAGTGATTTCGGGGTGATGAAATTGCAGGTGATTTTGCACTTTATTCCTTATATTTTTCTCTGTTTTATTTTTGTATTTTTGACCACAAAGGTGTTAGCTATCTAATCAAAAAAAAAAAGAATGTTTATTTTTACTGAATAAAAGGAAGGAGAAAACAGTATTTCATTTAGTTATTTTTTGTGTGTGCCAGTGTCAGTTGCCAAAATAGTGTTTAAACAGTTGTGCATGGATGGATTTGAACACAGCTAGAAACAGAAAACATGATTTGGAAGCTGTTGCAATAGTGTAGGCGTGCCATGATAATGATCTGCACTAGGGTGACAGCTCATCAAACAGAAAGAAAGGAATATAGTTAAAAATTGCTTTGGAAAAGGGATCAAGAAGGCTTGGCAATTTAGGGGCACCCGCATGTCCACACACACCACTCCACAGCATTAAACCGCAGCATGAAGGACAGTTCTTCAGTTGTATGGGTCAAGGGCACTGTGGTACTAAGGTTTCTGCCTCATAGTTGGTTTTCCCATAAGCAAAACAGGCAGGGTTACAGCATTTTTGTTTTCACTAAGAACCTCTTCAGTCCTCAGGCAGTCATATTTCCTTTGCTTAAAAGTGAAAGAGGGGATATTTTTGTTTTTAAGAAGGATAGGGAGTGACTATAGTAGACTTTGCTTGGCATCGTTTTTATCAGTTTAGCCACGGTACAAATTCTTCTAAGTGAAATACTCATGTATGCATATATAAATGCACATGGGTTTATAGACATAAACACAGTCATGCCCCACATAAGGACATTTCAGTCAAGGATGGGCTACATATATGTTGGGGGTCCCATAAGATGATAATGGGAAATTACTGAAAACTTCCTGTTGCCTAGTGACATCACAGCCATCCTAACATACTGCAACACATTACCTTTCATATGTTTAGATATATTTTGAATACTTAGCAGTGTGTTCCAATTACCAACAATATTCAGTACAGTAATTTACTGTACAGGTTTGTAGCCTAGGAACAATAGGCTACCCATATGGCCTAAGTGTGCAGTAGGCTATTCCATCTAAGTTTGTGTAAGGATACTCTATGAGGTTTGTACAACAGTGGAATCATCTAATGACACATTTCCCAGAATACATTCCCATAATTAAGGAATGCATGACTATATGTGTTTTTCTACCACTTTATCTACCTATATGCCTATTTATCTATTTATTTAAACTTTCTTTGTTCAGGAAAGGACTTAAGGTAGTTCCTAAATTTATAACATTTTGTACTTTCAAGAGAGCTACTTCTGGAAAAATAAGTTCTTTCAGCCTTTACTTTCAGGCTGTGTTTTTCTGTCTGTACAGACCAGGAAATAGCATCATCAATCTGGTGACTTTGGCTAACTGAAGTGATAAAGTAAACCTTCTGAGAATTGTTCCAATCCATCACTGTAAAAATGATTTTGAAGATCGTCAGACAGCCTAAATCCTGTTCATTGCAGCCAATTCAGTCAATAAACGCTTGCTGCACTGAATGTTATAGTCAATATAAGCCGGCAGTGAACAAGCCTAATTTCAAAAGCAGGTCCAAGAAAAAGGAGATAATCATCTGTAAAGTGCTCCAAAGTCAGGCAGTTATGATCATAGCTAAAGTGAGACCCTGCTGACACAAACCCTGTTCTCCAGCAAAGTTTGCTTTTGCCTATAATGTCTTTCCATATCCTCATTTCCCCCTGCTTCTTCCCCATGCAGGCAGCTGGATATAGCAGAACCAGGGAGACCTGAGTTCAAAGCCTAACTCTGACATTGACTAGTTGTGTGACTTTAGATGATTCATTTGGTCTCTCTGAGCTTCAATTTCCCCATCTGCAAAATGGAAATAATCATAGCTAGATCACAAGGTTTTACTGAGGGTTAAGTCCAAAGCTCCTGGCTCTGATTAATATTAATTCATTATCTTACCCACTTCTCTGCCTTGAGAAATTCTACTTATTCTTCTAGGCCCACTAAAAATGTCACCTCCTTTGTGACACCTTTTTTAAACCTCTCTATAGATAGTTAATCATGCCTTCACGTTCTGCACATTCATAGCACTCAGATCAGATCCCTACTAGAGTACTTATCACATTAAATGATTTTCATATCTGTCTCAATAGAGTCAAGGCTGTTTGAGGCCATGGCCTATATTGTATTCATTTTTATATGCCACAGTATCTTGTAACTGTGCCAGTGCTCACAATAGACACTCAAAAAATATTTGCCAATGAGTGTTCAGGTATAAGCAAATAAATAATACAAGTTCAATATTTCAAATAAGTCTGGTGGTATGACCTAGTTAAGTGTCACACTTTGAGGTTTTGGTTTGCTTTTGCCTCATTCATCTACAGAGTTGTCTAAGAGGGTAAAGAGAGCTGTTGGCAAGAGAAGAATCAGTGTGTCTGCTTTATTTAGATTTTTAAAAGGCCTTTGACAACTAGGCATAATTCCAAGGAAAACTTTGCATGTAGGCAGAAAACTGCCTCTGCAGCCGCTCCACCTCCACATGCTGAAATCCTACCCTTTCCCATGCTGTCTTTGGTATCACTTCCTCCAGGAAGCCTTTCCTGATTCCTCTCAACCTCATGGGGTTCCACACTCCTTTGGATGGCAGGGGCATTTTACCTGTCCTATTTTGTGGCACATAGAATAGTTTGTTTTTCATATATAGAGTTCCTTGAATATGTGTCTAATCCCCCTACCAGGCAAAGAACAAGAGGGAAGAAGTGGATCTTACCTCTAGTATCCCTGCAGCATCTAGTACGAGGCTGTACACATAGTAGTTATATAATCTACCATTATAATCAATGTGTTGAATATATAAACAAGTGCCCTGCTGAGTGAGAGAGACTGCATGTAAAAGCCCTGCTAGAATGGTCAAAAGTGAATCTCCCAGGAATGTCAACATTAGAGAAGGGGAAGGGGAAAGAAAGGCAACTAGCTTTTATTGAGTATGTACTCTTTAACCTCTTTCATATGCAGGAAGAGAAAATCGATTTGAATGTCTATTATGTGCTAGGCTCTATGGTAAGCATTTGGTCATACATTGTCTCATCTGGTCTCCTGACAACAATGCTGAGAGACAGTCTTATTCTCCTGTTCACCACTTTTTTCCTTTCAACACACATACGTGTGTGTGTGTGTGTGTGTGTGTGTGTGTGTGTGTGTGTGTGTGTGTTTTAAAAGGGTCTGATATATCAGAAAGACATATATATATAATATCAACATATATAGATAGATGTCAATATATATGTGTGTGTGTATATATGTGTGTGTGTGTATGTGTGTATCCTATTACATCCAGCCCTTTCGAGAGTCTGATATATATAGATGTATATTTCAACATATATATATATATCTATATATATATCAACATGTATTTATGTATGTATGTCTTTCTATTATATCAGACCCATAGCTAGGGAAAAGGCACAGTTACTGATCATAAGAGGTTCACCAGATGAGTGGGACATTCATGTAAACAGACAATCACAATACAGAACAATAAGAAATATTTTGTAAAAGAACTTTGAGAAAGTTCCATACTTAAAGATTTTTTTAAGCTTACTATGTTTGTTACCAAGACAACACTTAAAAGTGCAATCATGCCTTCTGAAATCCAATCTGTCATCCATTTCCTTTATTCTCAGCTGATGGCTTAGTCACCTTACTGGAGTGATAAAGACCATCCTATATGAGCAATCTGACTGCTACAAGTCACCTTTAAAGCCAGGCCTGAGATAAGCTGGGGATTACAAACTCAAAGGCCACCCAGCCTAAGCAGGCAAAGTAAGAATGTAAGGGCAGAGTTTGAGTGCATCTGCATACATGGTGTGAGGGGCAGGTCTGTGGTGGATTAGAGAGCAAACAGTCATCTAAAGGGGCCAGTAGCTACTCAACTCCAGCTGACCCACGTGAACTAATGCAGACCCAGTGCTGCTAGAGTGTCTGGATTTTTCAAGAGAAACCAGAAATTTGAATTTGTAAATGGTAAAGTCTCCTAGCTTCTCATTGTTGACTCAAAATGTTTGGAATGTTGTATAGGCCAAATAAAACACAAACACCATTTTGTGCTCTTTAATACAATAAAAACAATACAAAAAAATAACTATCGTGGACTTGACCTCAACATACTGTACCTTGCTGAATCTCTCCTGAATTCTGCATATGAAAGTGCTGCCATCATCACTTCCTGCTATCCACATCCTTAGCCTGGAGCCAGTGACTTCCTTTGAGACAAATCCAGGGCCTTTTCTCCACTCTTATAAGCCTTGACCACTGCAGTAATTAGCAAATACTGTTGTAAGACCCCAGTTACTACTTGGACCAAGACAGCAGGAACAAGTTTGGATCTCCATCCCCACTGCTACTGTCTTACAACCAATCACCTCGCCATCTCCTGGACAGAAACTGTGGGTTTCTACCACATTCCCTGACTGTGTTTGATGCATTGTGCTTGAGCATCTTGAGTCTTCTTTTAATACCTTATTCTCAAAAACACAAACCTGATCATGTTGATTCCCTATTTAAAACTCTCCACTAGTTTCCCACTCTCTTCCAGCAGGATGTCCAGGGCTTTTCATGCCCCAGCCCTTCTTGTTCCTCCAGTCTTATCTCCCATCACTCCACACCTTTCTTA
The DNA here is from genome assembly GCA_963574635.1 of Cheracebus regulus. Taxonomy (NCBI): domain Eukaryota; kingdom Metazoa; phylum Chordata; class Mammalia; order Primates; family Pitheciidae; genus Cheracebus; species Cheracebus regulus. The sequence continues at coordinate 34,641 of CAUYQU010026079.1, forward strand.
ATCCCTACTTTTGACTCAGCCAAGCTATTAAAGCTCCCTGCAGATGCTACACTCTTCAATGCCTTGGCACATACTGCTACTTTTGCCTGGAAAATCTTTCTCCCAGCCCTGTCCTCCAGGGAATCTCCAACTACTCGTTTGACCTCAACTCACATTCAGCTTTCCTGGGACTAGCCCCATCAATATTCCCAACTACGTTGTACTCTCCTATGGCCCTCTGTGAAATGATCAGAGCACTTATCTCACTACTATAATTGTCTGGCTCTTCCACTAAACTGTAAAGACCGAAAAGATGGGAACTTTAAAAAAAAAAATCTCTGTATTCCCACGCTCCAGCATAGTGCATTGCACATGGCCAACACAATAAATGTTTGCTGAATGACTATGAATTTCCTGTATTAATTAATGAGTGCCTTTATACCAAAAAAAAAAAATGACCCATCTCAGTGCAGCTTGGCATGAGACAAAAATAGCATGGAACACACAAAAGAGGATATGTAGGACTTAGACATGGAGAAAAATCCTGAAAACACCAGAACAGCAACAATTTCTTAATCACAAAAGATAAGGGTCTTCCCCAATTCCTTAGTGAAAAGGAAATTGGAAATAACATTAGAACCTGGCCAGGCACAGTGCACAGTGGCTCATGCCTATAATCCCAACACCTTGGGAAGCTGAAATGGGAGTATCACTTGAGCCCAGGAGCTCAAAACCAGCCTGGGCAATATAGTGAAACCGAGTCTCCACAAAAAAAAAAAATTTTTTTTTTTAATTTAACCAATGGTGGCACACGCCTGCAGTCCCAACTACTTGGGAGGCTGAGGTGGGAGGATCGCTTGAGTCTCAGAGGTGGAGCTTGCAGTGAACCAAGATTGTACCACTGCACTCCAGCCTGGGCAACAAAGCAAGATCTTTTGTCAAAAAAAAAAAAAAAATAGAACCTGCCAATACAGAATCTGTGGTTTGTTATAGATAATTATGTTTCCGTTTAAATTACACTAAATTCTATATAATCCTTGTGTTCACTGAGTCATTTTTAGCTAAGTCTTTTTGTTGTATTCAAGTTCTTTTAGCTGAACTGTGTAGACTCCACCTGGCAAATGCCGTTAAAGTTCTGACATCCAGAGTGGGAAGACCAGGAAAGGAGCAGATTTTCCCAAATGGGACCTTGACATGGCTTGTATTTCTGCCTGGGAGTGCTACCAGGACCACATTCATAGCCACTATCACACTTGCTCCTCATAGCCACACTGAGCACTAAGCTGAGAAGGTATTATTATCTCCATTTCAGAAATGAGCAAACGAAAACTCCAAGATGAAATAAGTTGAGTTTTGTTCCTCCTGCCTGGGACCCACAGGCATAACAGCAGCAGCTTCAGCAATATTCCTGCACCTGCCTTAGTCCAGTCCCTCCCATGGTAATAATCCCCAAATTTTGGAGCTAAGAGGCTTCAGTAATCATCTGGCTCAAGCCTCCATGTTTCACAGTGAACTCATGTTTCCTGCACTTTCACCAACCTGAGAGAGGAAAAGCAAGGGAGATTGGCCAGAAACCAGCTCCTTAAATCCCTTGGTTTCCCCAGCAGGGGCCCAGGGGGCATCATGTGCTCTTGCCAGTCACTGAGATTTTCCTCTGCAGTTGCTGGTATCCATCTGCTCCACTTGTGGCCTTAGTTCATCTCCGCCGCTGTGGCCCCTAACCTCAATGTATTCGAATAACAGAAACTGAGCACCAGAGCAGTGATATGACTTGCCCTATGACTTCAGGGAGGGGAGTTCAGATACTGAACTTGACATCAGTTTTTCTGACTGCCAGTGAAGAGGTCTGTCTACCATACCATGCAGTCTTTTAAAAGGCAACAGAAGCTGGGGCACATCAAACAGCATCATATCACATTAAGAACTTTGCTGCTGCTGCTTTGAATATCAAATATTATAGCCACCCTTTATCAAAACGCTAAAACGGAATTTCAACATCCTTTGAGCATGGAGAATTTTTAATCAAAAAAGACTCTACAAAAAGGAAATTAAAAACACAAACAGACACCCAAAGAGGAAAACTAGAGGCAATGTGCTGCTATAGAAAGAGGGTGTAAGACAAACCACAAAAATGTATCAGCAAAGCCACTTCTCCTAATTCTAGCTCCAGGAGCCATTTGCAACAGAAACAATGCCCATGCTGCTCCTGCAGAGAAGCCGGGTGAGCAGTCAGCCCAGCTCACAGAAAGGGCAGGCCAAAAAGTTACAAGCTATTAACTTGAAAAGAACTAAGGCCTACAAGCTATAAGCAGAAAGTAACAGAGCCCTCAGTCGATCTGCAGAGATTAACTGTGTGCTCACTAATTTCTCTTCACAATAGTCCAATAAGCATGGTCCAGTGTTTTAAAGTAGATCAAGATACTGGCTCCTTGCCCTGCAATGCTGCAGAGACCAGGCAGCAGGTGTCTCAGGGAGAGAACATAGTGCTGTCAGTGAGCTCCCTAAAACACTCCAAGATTGGGCGGATGTGCATGTGTGTTTACACACAATCATCTATGGGCATTATAACTATAAGATATCATTACATATCCCTATAGGGCCTAGCTCACAGAAATCACTAAACTAAGTTGACCCAGTATTAATAATAGCCAATAATTATTGAGCATTTTAATGTATTATCTCCTTTAATCCTCTCAATAACCTTGTTGAACTATACACTTTCATTGTACTCATTTTACTGCTTGCACAGAAAGGTGAAGGGGGCCAGGTGTAAGACTCACACCTGTAGTCCCAGAACTCTGGGAGGCTGAATTGGGAGGATCACTTGAAACCTAGGAGTTAGAGACTAGTCTGACCAAGATGGCAAAACCCTGTCTCTACAAAAAAATATTGAAACATTAGCCAGGCGTGGTGGGGTGAGCCTGTAGTCCCAGCTACCTGAAAGGTTGAGATGGAGGATCACGTGAGCTCAAGTCTGCAGTGAGCCATGATATCACATCTGCACCCCAGCCTGGGCAACAGAGTGAGATCCTGTCTTAAAAAATAGAGAAAGAAAAAAAGAAAGAGAGGAAGGAAGGAAGGAAGGAGAAAAAGAAAGAAAGAAAGAAGGAGAAAGAAAGGAAGGAAGGAAGAGGAGAAAGAAAGAAGGAAAGAGAAAAAAGAAAGAGAAAGAGAAGGGAGGGAGGGAAGGAAGGAGGGAAGGGAGGGGGAGGGGGAAGAGAGAGAGAAAGAGAGAAAAAAGAAAGAGAGAGACAAAAAGGAAGAAAGAATGAAAAAAGGAAGAAGGGAGGGAGAGATGGAAGGAGTGAAGGAAGGAAGGGAGAGAGAGAGAAAGAAAGAGAAAGAAAGAAGAAGAGAGAGAGAAAGAAAGAAAGGTGAAGTGACTTGCCCAATGTCTTATGGCTAGTAAATATCTGAACTGGAGATTCACCAGCTGGCTCTAAAGCTGAAACTCTAACACTGCAGACCATAAGGGCTCCCCATCTCTGGGTTTTATTCCTCAGTAAATACACACCTCTCTGATTCTGAGAGAGACTAAGATGCAAAGAGTTTATTTTTTATTTTTTAAAATAATATAGCTTCCATTTATTGAGCATGTACTATGTGCCAGACACTGTTCTAGGTACTGTATTATTTCATCTAACCTTTAACAACAATCCAATGAGGTATGCACTATTATTATTCCCAAGTTACAAATAAGGATACTGAGGCCTAGCATGGTATAGTAACTAATTGTTCAGAGACACAGATAGAAAATGGTAGACCTGCCTGAATGTAACATGAAAGATTGCATAAGGCGTCTCCTTGCTTACACCTACAGTACAATCAGTCAGTAGTGTGTTGATAAATGTTTAACAACTGGATCTTCAGGGAAGAAATAAAGGGCCCTCAGCTCCAGGCAAGATGGATAAGCATACTCCACCCACTCTTTCCTACTGAACAAAATTCACGGAGCAGTTATTTGAAGATGCTGAAAAGTAGATAGTAGCAGTCCGTTTAGGGGAAAAAACCTGAATCCAAAGTATCACCAAATCAATGGTGAGTTTACTATCACCCCCCAACCTACCCACCCCTCCATCTCCGAGATATTCCTCAGCCTAAACACAACACAGTCCGAAACCTGAAAGTAGGCATCAGCACAGAGAAAGCTCCAGGAAAAACTCATTTCTGGCTTAAGGACTAGGAGAAGAAACTCCTAATTGTCAAACAGGTTTTCATCTCTGTCTCTGTCTCTGTCTCTGTCTCTGTCTCTCTCTCTCTCTCTCTCTCTCTCTCTCTCTCTCCATTCTCTAATGGCCTAATCCCCTGGCAACTCAGCAACAGTGGTGGCAGAAGAGCCTGCATGGGCCCAAACTTTCCTTTTTAATTGGTGGATCTATGACACCAAGAAGGTGGGTTAATGCCATCTCCAAATCATGCTCTTTTGTTGTTATTGTTTTACTGTTCTACTCACAAAAGTGTGTAGCAGAGTGAAGGGACTAAAACCCCTGATTCCTGGCTAAAGGACCAAAAAAGGAGCCCCAAGGAACCAAAACATATCAGGGATATTGCAGAGAGGGAGGAGCTCAGGAAAGTGACCCCATAAAGTACTGCTTGGGCTCACCCTAGCTGTGCGTGTGTGGATCTCATCCTAATCACCCTGATCCTAATGACCCTGCCAAAAACTTCAAGAACTGAACCACAAGATGGGTCAATACTCAGGTCTCAAATTAATTGCTGAATGGCACAAGTGTAGGACAGATTCAAATAGCAAGGCAAAGGTTTGAAAACGGAACTGAACTACAACCACAAGAGGTGGGCTGGAAACTACAGGTCAACTCTAGCCAGGTCAATTGCCTGCTAAAATATTAACGTCTTTCATAGGACTTAAACAAGACCTAGAGTCTTATAACATCATATTCAAAATGTCCAGGAGACAATAAAAATTCTTAGAATATGAAGAACCAGAAAAATCTCAATTTAAATGAGAGTAGACAATCAGCAAATGCCAGTGTCAAAATAATACATATGTAGTAATTATCTGACAATAACTTTAAAACTGCTATTATAAAAATGCTCTTGTATGCAATTGTAAACATTCTTGCAACAATTCAGAAAATAGAAAAAGGAACAGAAGATACAAAAGAGAAGTAAACGTAAAATTTATTTCTTTATTTGTCTTCTTTTGAGACAGAGTCTCGCTCTGTTGCCCAGGCTGGAGTGCAATAACGCGATCTCACAGTGGCACACTACAACCTCCACTTCCCAGGCTTAAGCAATTCTCCTGCTCAGCCTCCCGAGGGACACACCAGCAGGCCCAGCTAAATTTTGTGCATTTTTAGTAGAGACAGGGTTTCATCATGTTGGCCATGTTGGCTGGTCTTGAACTCCTGACATCAAATGATTCACCTGCCTCAGCCTCCCAAAGTGCTGGGATTACAGGCGTGAGCCGTCGCACCCACCCCAAATGTAAAATTTAGAAATGAAAAATACAAAAACCAAAATTTAAAACTGACTCTACGGGATCAATAGCAGAGTGGAGATGACAGAGGAGTCAATGAACTTAAAGGTCAGTCAATAGAAGTTATCCAATTAAACAAGAGAAGGAAGAGATTTTTAAAAAACATTTCTGAGTTTTAGAGTTTGCTGGTTTCCATACTGAAAATATTTCCACACTGAAAATATTTCCACCATGGCCAATGTAAAGGTACCAACTAGCCATCAATGAATGCATAGCTAGGAAGAGATGCGCACAACTGGCTCTTACCCACAAACAGTGCTCACTCCTCAGCCAAAAGCAGCAGTACTGGGGGCTACTGAGTCTCAACCTTCCGGCCACACACACCCTGAGGTAGTTGGTCTCCTTTTTAGGCATTCTCCACTCCATCTGAGCTGTCTCTGGTGTTCTCCTCAACCTGATTTCAAATGGATAAACATGGACAACAGGCATACAGTACTCCAACAAGGAAATGAGCTCAACGATTTCAGCTAAAGCCAACAGTGCGTTTCTCAAATTAGGAGCCTGATATTTCACACAGAGAAAATGTGAAAAACATCACCTAGATGAGCAAGTCCAGGGTGGGTGCATACCTTATATATGGAATGGCAAAGCTGGGCTTAGAATTAGTCCTTAGGTCTGTCCTGTCATTCTGGATCTTTGGACCAAAAGCCGTTGTAGCATTCCAAATACAACCCCGTGTTAAAATTACTCAGCACCCTCAAGAAAGGCTGGAAAATATGGTAGGCTTAAAGTTTCAGGGACAGGGATGCTATTCTGCATAAGAGTCAGTTATTTGCCCACAAGCAAAGTTTCAGGGTAGGGACAGTTCTGAAATTCTTACACAGGTCTCCATGGCATCAAAGATCCAGGATCTAGAGTCCCTGCAGTGGCTTATGAGTATTAAATCTTCAAGGCCACAAATATCCCAGAAAGTTCCTCTTTAACCTAACCATCTCACTTGTACACAAAACTCAAAGGTCCAGAGAGAACAACTGACTTTCTCAAGGTCATAAAATTAATGAGCCAGAACAAAAAAGGAGGTCTCCTGATTCCCATTCCCATGGTTTTTTCCTGACATCACACTTCCTCTTACACTTCCTTCCCTGAACAAGATTTATCCAATGGTAACAAAGATGAAAAAGTCTTTGTGTGGTTTAGAGGGGAATTAAAAAAGGAAAAAAAAAAAAACCTAGTGGGCCAGTCACAGTTGACTCTGATAGCATCAAGGAGGAGGTCAAGCTAGTGATATTGTTGTGTAAGCTAGAAAATGGAAACGCATTGTGAACTGAGGAATTTGGATAGTCCCCTCTAAGAAATTAGCAGGCACACTGTTTTGAGAAGTGCTCACGGTGCAGCTGCAGTGTTATTACGGAGCTGCTGGGAAAGGTCAGTGACCAAGGTGGTAAATGTATCCTGGGTGCTCCCTGCTACCACCCCGCCTCTATAGCATACCGTGCCAAATCTGGCCAATTGACAAGGCAGCTGTGTGCGTGCCTGTTAATTACACTGTGGAGCACCAAAGTGCAGTGTCAGGCAGCTGCCTAGAATATCAAAAGGCTGCTAGTGGAACAGGCCAGCTACAAGGGCTCTCTTCAGTCCATACGGCAGCTGACCCTCCCGCCCCACCTCCCCCTGCCCTCGCCTACACAGCCCCCTTTAAAGTCCCCTTATGAAGGCTGGAATTATATATTTTCATAGAGTTACGCTAGAATTCTTAATGGAACCAGTGTTGCTGATCTTTCTAACATGCCTGAACGGGATGAATGTGAATACTGTCTTACATTTCTGCCTCTCTTAATGGTAGTATTTCCCTTGAAACCAACATATCCTTTGCAATAATATATTTAGCCCATCTGATTATAATAGTTTCAACTAATTCTATGCTTCCAAAATAATGACAGCTAACACTTACAAGGAGCTCCATATGTGCCAGGCACTTTATATAAAGTAATTTATTTACTCTTCACAATAACCCCAGGTAGAAGCTATTATTATCCCCATTTTATAGATGAGGAAACTGAGACTTAGGGGTTAAGTAGTTTGTCCATATCACACAGCCAGTACAAAGCACAGCTGGTATTCAAACCTAGGCACGTGCCTCTTCCATGCTCTTAACCACTACGTTATACCACCTCAACCAAAGCTAATGGTGCGGACCCATCATCCACCATTAATCTAGCATCTATAATGTGCATATGTTTGATATTTTGTTCTACTTGCTGCCTTGAGAGTCAAGTCAATTTTCTGCAACTCTTTTACCACAAATACAAGAAGGTAAAATTCAGTGCCCTGGGGTGACATTGGATGATCAAAGTTGACTGGGGTGATCAAATAAGTCTTCATGGAAGAGGCAGATTTTGAGTTGGACCTTGAAAGTTTGAATTCTGCATATCAGAAGCTAAAGGAGTTAGAAAGGAGAGGTTATATCCGGCAAAGGGACCAATGTGAGGAAATTCACACAGGTAAGAATGTTCACAGGAAATAGGCTGTGAGGCTGAGGCACAGCTAGGGTGCCTGGATCACAAAGAGATTTGGCCCCAATGTGAAAGATGAACTGATAAACTGGTAGATGAAGAAGGGGAAGGAAGAAAAAAAGGTAAAAGGTGAAGTGTACATATGTGTCTCTGTGCGTTTACATGCATGTGTATGTGTATGTGTATGTGTGTACATGTGTGTACGTGTGTATAAGTATATGTTTGCATGTGTGTACACGTGCATATGTGTCAGTATGTGTATATGTGTGCACATTTGATGTGTGCATGTATGTATATGTGTGTGCGTCTGTATGTGTGTGCACATGTATGTGCACATGTGTATGCATGTACATGTATGTATGTCTATGTGTGTCTGTGTGTGTCTGTGTGCATATGTATGTGTGTGCATGTATGTATGTATACATGTGTATGTGTGTATCCATGTGTGTGTGCATGTGTCTTTACATGTGTGTGCACACATATGTGTGTATGTGTGTGCGTGTGTGTGTGTGTGTGTGTGTGTGTGTGTGTGTGTATAAAGTAAGAAAAAGCTGGAGAAGCTAGCAATCATTCACCCACAATTTGTTTTCTCTACCCCCTCCTTCCACCAAGACTCTATTCACATGAATAATTCACTGCCAAGCAAAAGCCTGATAATGTTGCATTCATAATTCTCTGCAAGTTAAAATCCAAGTGATTACAATTTTCTATTTCTGCCCCCTCAAAACAGGATTAAACTTTTTATGAAATTCTAATGCCTAACCTAATGTTCTAGCCTACTGAAAGCCACCTGAAATGCAGCCACAGCAGTGCATTTTCCACACTCTTAAAGCTTACTTCCTTTCAATACTCTCAACTGCTATTTTTGCCTTTTGTAAAAAAAAAAAATTGACATATTGTTTACATGCAGTAAAATTCATCTTTTGTTAAATTAGTTCTATGAGTGTTGACAAACTTCCAACAACATCAAGATATAAAACTGTTCTATCACCGCACACAATTCCCTCATGCTGCCCCTTTGTCCCCACCTGCAGCTCCTAGCAACCATTGATCTATTTTCAAATAAATGGAATTATACCGTATGCAGCTTCTTTCACTTAGCATAAAGCATTAGTGTTTCATCCATTTTGCTATGTGAATCAGGTGTTTGTTCATTTTTATTGCTGAGTAGGATTCCACTTTATGAACGTCCTAAAACTTGTGACCATTCACTAGTTGTAAGACATCTGTGTGGTTTCCAGGTTTTAGCAGTTATGAATAAAGCTGCTATAGACATTGGCATATAGGATTTTGTATAAACATAAGTTTTCATTTCACTTGGGTGAATACTTATCTGACAAAAGGCTTATATCTAGTATACATAAATAACTCTGAAAACTCAATAATAAGAAAACAAAATTCCAATTTTTCACAAAAGTCAAAATATTTCAACAGACACTTCATCAAAGAAGATATACTGATGGCAAATAAGCACATGAAAAGATGCCCGATATAATTACTTGCTAAGGAAACACAACCTAAAACCAAGAGGATATACCACTGTGTCCCTATGAGAATATTAAAAAAAAAATTAAACTGAAAATACCCAGTGCTGGCAAGAGTACAGAACTATAGGAACTCTCACATATTGATGGTAAAAATTCAAAATGGTACAGCCACTTTGGAAAACAGTTCAGTAGTTTCTTATAAAGTTAAACATAAACTTGCCATATATTCCAGCAATTCCACTACTAGGTATTTACCCAAGTGTTTTCAATCACATTTTCCAGGATTTTTTTTTCCTGCCTTCTTAATCAGAGTAAAGTGAATATAACCTAATTATAGTTTGATGACTTGGGTCTAGCATTATAAGCACTATTGAATTATATGGGGATCCTGCTTTAATATTTGGCTTTCAGAAAGAAAAAAAAAGCTGTATCTACTTTATACCACTTTATGTTCTAAGTACTGAGAATACATATAGAGAGGCAAGAGAGTCCCTCTTAAGGGGAGGTGTAGATAACACTCAAAGCTATTATGGCCCATATGATTTTTTGTCTTTCACTCAATGGCCTCTGACTGCTAAGCTTTTCCCAGTTTTTGCATACGTCTTTTAAAATTCTCCTCCACCCTTGCATTCAAGATTTTGGCTGTTATTTCTCCTGATTCTCAGTGGAGCTGCTGGTAATAGCCTCTCATCTAATTTGCTGTGGACCAGCAAGCCAGATAATGAAGTCAATTAGAATTGTGTACAAAATAAGGTTACTGAGTAAAGTTAAGATCTGACTGCCTCTCTTGATGCTTCTCCTACAGGATAAAGTCCATGGACTTGATGATAGTTATTTTGACCTCTTAAAGGCCTTCTTTGTTTCCTTCCAGGTTCTGGTCATCTTCCAGAAAGGCCACCCAAGATTATTGGCACTCTAAACTACAGATAATGGGGATGTTACCAGAGTTCACATCTACCTAATCTATGTTGAAATCTTTGCTCTATCTCCACACTGTGCAGAGGACATGTGGGCTTTATGATCTAGGGAAATGAGCTTTGTATAACCTTAGTGTAGTTAACAACAGAACAATAGAGAACACACAATTAACCCCAAAAGCAAAGGCAAGGCCTGTTAGGACAAGAAAATGCGTGAAGATAAATATATATGCCAAGTTTTGCCTCCTACACTCAAAAGCCTCTATTTCTCATTGGGACTACTGTATTTCAAAGAAAGTACAAGTTTTTTTTTTAAGTGTGTATATCCCATTTTCTCTCCATCTTGAAGGGAAAGTCATTCAGAGCATGTATCAGCCTCTCACTGCAATTTATAATTGTCCTTCTAGATTTGAAAGGCTTTGTGACCTCACAGAGGGACTGAATTACAACTAAAATTTAGTAGTAGAAACAGTTATTTCTATTGATGTCTTGTTTTTTCTCTTCCACCTTGTTAGAGAAGAGTAAATCTTCAGAAATTCAAGTAAAATAAAGAAACTACTTACCTTCTTAAATAATATCTGCTTTATCAAACTGAATCAGACCTTCTATTGTCTTCCTTTTTAAAAAATCAGTGAGTTTTGGACAAGGTCTGCTAGAGAAAGGAGTCTAAGATTCATCTTTGCTTTATGTCAAAAACATTGTCTCAAATACATCAGCGATTTCCATTCCAAAGGAGAGTTCAGTCACTTGCTGAATAAAATAATTTTCCACAGCACAGGAAATGAGGAGATTGGATATTCTATCAGATGGGCAACTGAACAAACAGGGCTCCAGGTGGCTAATGTCACAGGGATGAAGGCACCCAGGGGAATAAGGAGGCTTTGGGGTTTCAATTGCCTTCTCTTCATCAACATCCAACACAATGTAATTGCATTTCCACCATGATAGCAGGACTTTTCCAACCATCCCCCAGATAATAATCTATTCTAATGTAATGCAGTTTCTTTAGAAGGACACAATTTATTGCAATACTGAGCTATTTATTTCCTTCCTTTCCTTTAATTATCTGTCTTTGACGTTAGTCTGAAAAAAAAAACACAAAGAAAAACCTCTCTTTTTGTTGGTCAGTTCTAGCTAACGGTGCCATATTGAAGAAAATGGAACCCTGTTAATTCTATGAAAGATTTTAAAAGGTTGAGAAATTATTTTGTTCATTTCATTTTAATTAAAATTGACTATGACATTTTTCTTTCTGAGAAATATCATTTCCAGGCTCTGCTTCTGATGTAATTGCATGCTTTTTAAAAACATCCCTAAATAACTTTGTGTCAGCAAAGTGACTAATAGCATTCACCACTCATAAAACATAACTCATTTATGTTAGCTACATTTAGATAGCTCTCTATGGAACATGAAGTTAATTCGATTAACTTAGCTGAGCATTGTACTGCTCACGGCACACTTTCTTCAAAACCCTTAAATCATGCTAAGGAAATATTGTCAGTTTTTTTGTGTGCTCATGGTGTTGTGGTTGTTTTTGTAAAAAAATCTTCATGTTTTAGGGACACGTGTATGAAACAATAGGATGCCTAGGATTTGCTTCCAAACAATATGGGGGAAATGGGGCATGAGAGTAAATGAGAGTGGCCATAAGATGACAATTGCTGCAGCAGGATGATAGCTGCATGAGGAATTGCCATATTGTTCTGTTTACTTTTGTATATGTTCAACATTTTCCATAGTAAAAAGGTGAAAACCTTTAATCACTCTAATGCCCCAAAATGTATCAACTTTTTGAGACAGAAAGACTAAAGGGGAAATAAACTTATAAAGAAAAAGAAAATTTTTTTTAAGTATCAGCTCCTTAGTCTGTCTTTCAAAGCCTTGGTTAAACTTTGCATTTATCCAGCTAATTTGTAAACCTAGCCTCTCCCTGTTCTCACTCATGCAACCTTTGCACCAGTCAAACTGGATTGCTGACGATCCACTGAACATATCTGGTATATTCCTACTTCTGGATTTTAGCACATTTGATCCCCTCTGCCAGAAATGTCTTGCCTTTCCCATATCTATCTCTGTCAAATTCCATCCAGTTCCATATCAGATGTCACTTGTTCCATAAAGGCTTGCATTAGTCCCTCATTGGAAATCAAATCTTTTCCCACTATAGTCTCTTTGCATTGTCTGTTTAATTATCACATGATTACTTCATTAAATGAGGTATAAATTTAATGGTAAAATTGTTCACAGAAAATAACGATTTGGTATATAGTTCAGTGTAAAGGTGGTATTAGATCAAAATTTTATTGAATACCTGATACAACACTGTGATTTATTCTTGGAGCATTATATAAAGAATGGAATCTGGTCCCAAATTAGGTATATCGGTACTTAACTTTTAATCATGGATTCGAAAGATGGAAAGGAAAGTATGACATTATCAGTAAGTATTTGCTGGGTGTCCATCAAAAAACAGGAATGCCCAAACACTAGTCGTAAGCATTTGCAGAGACACAGTTTTTATCATGCCAGAGCTTTCAAACTAAGCCTTAAAACACAGTTGTCCCTTAGTGTCCATAAGGGATTGATTGCAGGACACCTGCATATACCCAAATCCTTGCACACTCAAGTCCTACAGTTGGCCCTGTGGAACCACCGTATAGGAAAAGTTGGCCCTCCTTACAGGCAGTTTTACATCCCAGAAATACTTTTGTTCCTCATTTGATTGAACAAAAAGTCCACATGTAAGTGAACCTTTGCTGTTTCAAACCCCTGTTGTTCAAGGATCAACTACAGATGCCGATGGACAGGCCCAGATAGACAGTAAGTGTTTCTATTCCAAGAGTAAGCACAGTTGACATGGGAAATCTTCTCATGACACAATCTGAAGTTTAAAAAGGGCAGGATACTAAACTATATATATAATGTGACTCTATATATAACATGACTCTAGTTTTGTAAGAAAAAAGCTATTTCTGTATATGGAAAAAAGAAAAAGGAATTACAAAAAAGTTAACAGTAGTTATTTCTAGGTGATAACATGAGAGATAATTTTTCTTTCTTTTAGCTTTTTGGCACCTCTAAATTTTTTTACAATGAGCAACTATATTTATATGATAAGGGGAAAATAATGATTTTTAAAGTATATTTAGAAAATTAAATTTCATGCCTTATACCAAATGGATTAAATATTTGAATCTGAAGTGCTAGAACCATAAAAATACTAGAATAAAATGTGGGCAATTTATTTTATAATTTCAGGGTGGGAAAGATCTAAGATGCCATATAACCCAGAAGCCATAAAAGCAAAGAGTGATCAATTTGACTATATAATCTAAAAAAAAAATTATATCACAAAAAACCAGTATCAGGAAATCAAAGACAAACTGGAAAAAATAGCAACACACCCCACAGACAAATGGCCAGTTTCCTTAATATGTAAAGTACTCCTACATATCAATAAGACAAAGGCCAAGAAACTAATTATAAATTGGATGATGGATATAGTTAATTCACTTAAAAAGGAAATAAATATTTCTCTTAAACATATGAAATATATTCAGTCTCATAAATGAGCAAACTAAATCTAGAATATGTACAACTACAATATGTATCAGATAAAGGGAGATAAAAATAACACATTCTGTTGCAAGAGTATGGGGAAATGGGCACTCTCATACATTGCTGATGGGATTAATAATTATTTTGATCAGAATAGACAATTTGGTAATTTCTATTAAAATTAAAAATACACCCACCCTTTGACACAGCAATTTCCATTCGAAGAATTTAACCTACAGATATACTCCCATATGAGCAAAGAGACCTTTACAAAAATAAGCATTAGAGCAATGTTTCTATTAGCCAAAAAAAAAAAAATTGAAAACCATCTAGACATCCATCAACAAATTATGGCTCATCCATACATTGAATTGGGCATGTTTGCATGTACTGATATGAACTACCTCCAAAATAATGCTAAATGAAAAAAGTTGAGTGTTGATGAGTGTATAAAGTATGTTATTATTTGTACGGTATATTTAAATGCTTGGAATATCTTCGGAGAATAAATAGAAATTGGTTGTAGTTATTGCCCTGGGAAAGGAAATTGAATGGTTGTGGTTAGAAAGACAGGACAACTTTTCACTTTTTGAGTTTTTTAAATGCATTTACTTATTTTTACTGCTTGGGTTTTGTATCATATGCATGTATTTGTTATTCAAAACTTATTTTGAAGTGATCAAAGTTAAAAGATCCCTTAAAAAGTAGATATATGGGAGAGTAATAGCTCAAAATACCCATGTTCCAACAAGCTTTGGATCAGTGTATGAAAACCTAAGCCAGCAGATGGAAGACGAGGTCACTGATTTTTTGAATATAGAAAGAGAATGTTAAGCTATCAAAGTTAAACAACGATCTGAGAGCATCTGTAAGTTTAGAGAGAAAAAAATCCACATAGCCCTACAAATATAAAATAACATTCAGCTAAGGTTCATGAATAGAAAAAGAAAACTTAAAAAGTTATACTGTGCCTTAAGGAAGAATATAAGTATGTTACCTGAAAAGATCTCTTGACACTAATGACACTGAGATATAATAAGAGGAATTAAAGAGGTAACTATAAAAATTCAGGTTTCCATTGTATTGGGATAGAATCTTGTTATTAGAAGCTCTGATCCAATTTTTTTTATAAGGGATTCAGGCTCTGTCTACAACCAAGGGGATGTCTTGGGCAATTTGTGGTCAGGTACGCCACAGAAGAATCAGTGACTACTTTCTTCCCTGGGAATCGACCCAGCACACACACAGACACACACACACACACAGTTCAGCAAGAAGCCCTTTCCTTTTGTTGTTGTTGCTTTTGTTTCTCACTTTTCTGCTCTCTTGACCCTAATACCATGCAAATGAGTCATGTGACAACAGCATTGACTTTAACTTTTGCTATTTATGATCTTTATTACAGTCTTACCCTTCACTGCTCTCCTAACAGACCCACCCATTCTGCCGTAAGAGCAAACCAAAAGAAATGTGACTTAAAAAGGAAACTGTAGTCAATCAGAACCATGCTGACCCATTTAAAAGCAGTGAACAGACAGGATATAGGGGAAATTACTTAAGCCTTCTAAATAAGTAAATTAAATATCACTCAAGACACATCAAGGCAGCCAGAAACAGGTTTTAGGAAAAGCCACAAAAATGATCTAACTTACACAAAGCCAATAAAGCAAATTCCCTTGTGGTAGGTAGACTGCTGAGAAGCTTTCTGGGTGAGGTGTTATTCAAAAGTGCAAAAAGTACAGGTTAAGCCACAGGATACTGGGAAACGCTGAGAATACCCTCTGTGTGCCACCATAAGCTATTTAAAAGAGCTGGCTATATTTGGTCTCATGAGACCACAGACTAAGTCTAAATTTTGACACATATACTCATTTGAAATGTTTATTGTACCTTGTCTGCATTTTACATGTAAATTATCATATGGTTTCTGCAATGGTTTGCTTTTCAGTTTTATCAGGAATGCTACCTGAGTAGAAGGTTGAAGCAGAGCAGGAGCCTTGACATTGTCTCTCCTGACATCTAGTGGATGGATACCAGATACCATAGTAATTATAATATTTTTGAAGGATTAATTTTTAGTATGATGGATATCTCTCTCTCTCTCTCTTTCATATGCTTTTCAAAAATGATCAAAGATTTTTTTAAATCATGTTTAAAGGTAGAAAACAAAACTAAACCCCTGTTGCATTACACGTAGATACTGGTCAGTCATATCCACCAAACGGTCATATTTTTCTTTTTTTCTTCTTTTTATTTAATTATTTATTTATTTAGAAAGAGGATCTTGCTCTGTCACCCAGGCTGGAGTGCAGTGGTATGATCTCAGTTCACTGCAGCCTCCGCCTCTGGGTTCAAGTGATTCTCATGCCTGAGCCTCCAGGGTAGCTGGGATTATAGTTGTGCACCACCAAACCAGGCAAATTTTTGTATTTTTAGTAGAGACAAGATTTCACCATGTAGGCCAAGCTGGTCTCAAACTTCTGCCCGCAAGCAACCCACCTGCCTTGCCCTCCTAAAGTGCTGGGATTACAGGTGTGAGTCACCATGCCCAGCCTATGTCCATGTTTTTCTATTTTTCCTTAGGATGACCCTGTAATTCCACAGGCTCTCTTTTTGCAGCCATCCAAGACAGCAAGGCCTAGTGACGAAAAAAATGGATTCTATATTCATTTTCTGTAGTTGATAAGGCAAATTTTCACAAACTCAGTGGCTTAAAATAATGCACATTGATTACCTTACACTTCTGGAGGTCAGAAGTCATAAAAAAATCAAGGTGTCAGTCCAGCTGTATTCCTTCTGGAAGCTCTAAGAAAGAATACAGTCTCTCACCCTTTCTGGCTTCTAGAGGCTGCCCACATTCCTTGGCTCCTGGCTCCATTTCTCCACCTTCATACTTCAGGACACATATCTTAGTCAGTGACCCAACCTTCAATGACATGACAGTATTTACTTATTTTGGACTAATGTCCAGCTTGCAATGATCAATTAAATTATAAGAACATTTTCGTGGGCGGAGGCATTACTCTGCAAGAGAACATGATCTTTAGCCCCTGGAAGATGTGTTTGTTACTCAATAGTTTTTTCAGTATATTGGGCATTATATAGGGGTTCAGGAAATCTGGCTCCTAATTCTAGATGTTTTACTTATCTGGGCACTTAGATGGAGTATATAGTGGTATATAAAGATACCCAGAGAATTGTCACCTAATTTCCAATCTCCCCTAATTATTTTCCTCAGCTTTATTGAGGTATAATTGACAAATTAAATTGTATATATTTAAGGTGTACAATGTGATGCTTTCCCCAATTTTTTTTTTTTTTTTTTTGTAGAGACAGTGTCTCACTGTGTTGTCCAGGCTGGTCTTAAATTCCTGGACTCAAACAATTCTCCTGCTTTGTATTCTCAAAGTGCTGGGATTACAGGTATGAGCTACCACATCCAGCCAATCTAATTATTTTTTGATACTTGAATTTGAAGAAAAAAGGCAGGATGCAAGAAGGCATTTAGTCAACAAATGGAGATAATATGAAAACAATTCTGGAAAAAGATGACATTGAACTTTAATGCAATTAAGAAAATGACCTATCATGGGTGCAGTGGCTCACACCATAATCCCAGTGCTTTGAGAGGCCAATGCAGGAGGATCTCTTGAAGCCAGGAGTTCCAGACCAGCCTAGGCCAGCATAGTAAGACCCTATTTCTAAAAAAAAATTTTTTTAAATTAGATGGGCGTTGTAGTAAGCACCTGCAGTCCCAGTTACTCAGGAGGCAGAAATGTTAGGATCCCTTGAATCCGAGAATTTGAGGTTACAGTGAGGTATGATTACACCACTGTACTCAACCCTAGGTGACAGAGTGAGACTATACCTCTAATAAATATATAAATAATTTTGAAAAGAAAATGACCTATATAAGATCCTTTCCTGCAAACACATTTTGATAAGTCAAAGGAAGCAGATAGTCTGAATGCCTGAAAAGCTAGGGACTTGAAATTTTGATTGGGGAGAGGCCAGGAATACCCACAGCCAACAGTCTCCTTCATGAAAGTACAGACAGCTGGCTCACTGTGAGGAAATTTTTAAGATCTTTAGAAATGTTATGACAAATACAAAAACCTTATTGCTCCTGAGACAGTGACTCTGGAGATGAATGTCATGTGAGGAGATATTTACTTGCCTCTTCAGGAAGTTCCTTTCACAAGACTCTTACCCCTCCACTGCACACCTTTTCAGTGAAGTAGCACTAGAGATAAAAAGGAATTCTGTGCCCTTCAACCAAATGGGAAAGAAGTGTGGACTAGGCTCATCCAGGAGGACTGGAGTGGCCACAGAGAGGGCCAGAGTTTATAGCAAACTTGAAGAAAAACAATCAGGAAGAACAAGTTAAGGTACCAGTCCCACTGTAAGCAAAAGTCGCCTTCTACAGGACAGGAAGCTCTCACTGAATAGAGCTTTTGGCAGGGCCTGACAAAACAAAAGCTGTCATCCCTACTGAAGTGAGGTCAACGTGGAAACATAGGGAAGGGGCCATTTCACTCTTTCCTTGACACGTTATCCAGTAAGTAAATGTAAAAATGGTCTGAAAGGCAACATTCCTTCACCCAAAGCCTAATGCCTATCAAGACACATGGGTCACAGCTTCCCAAGCACCAAGATACCTTTAGCCACCCCAAAGGAGAAAACTTCATTTTGTGCACAGTCTAAAAGGTTTGAGATCTGAGTTTTGGGATAACTTAAATGGGAGAAATTATGGTTTCCAGGTATCCAACTCTTTCATAGGCCAATAATCAGGCCCATTAGTGTGAGAAGCTAATCAACACTTAATAGGCAGAAGAGATTCAGTCTGTCCTATTTATTCCTTATTATGGCATTTATCATTCTACAAACAACTACTAACAACTCTGCAGTCCAGGAATAGAGCTGGGCCTCTAAGCAATAAAGGTGAATAATAAATTGTTGTCAAGGGACATACATTCTAGGAGAGAAGGACACATAGCCACAAATACGGTAAAAAACAGTAAGTGCCTTAAAAGTGGTGTGAATGATGTGCTATATTGTGTTATATAAAGCAGAGATTATTTGTGCCTTGGGAAGGAGGGGTGGGGAGAGACACAGGGAAGCTCAACTCGGAAGATGATTTTGAGCTGAAAATGAAAAGTGGAAATACTCTGAATGTGGTTTATTCTCTTCTATTATTTTAGCTATTTATTTCTGGGGATATAGTTCTGGCCCAGCCCCATTACCTGGACCACTCTGCCACACACACACGCATTTGCTCAGTTCTCCTCCCCTTAGTCTGTTCCACCTACTAACTGTTACTGCCAGCTTCCCTGGCTCTGATCCCCCTCATGCCTCCTCTATCTATTTATTGGTGCTTAAAATCACCTGTTGCAACAGTAACCCTTTGGGAATTAGGGTGACACATGAAGCAAGCTGTTTATGCCAACACACAACACTCCCCTCTGACAAGATACTGTCTTGCATCAAACAAACTTTCTATGACTGAAGATAAGTCGATAATGAAAGAGTCTAAATTTAAAGAAGCAAAAACCACTGCCCCTCTTCCCCCAAAAAAAGAAAAAAAAGAAAAGAGAGGAAAATTTTTTTGCCCTATTCTAGACATAAAAGCCTGTAAAAACTGAGGAAGGATAAAAAATACCCTTCCACAGTTTGGGATGCCCAACTCAAGAGTAACAGTTTAGTTGAGTGGCAAATACATATGATAAATACTTAAGTCAACATCCCTTCATGCTATAAGATGTCTGGTTTATTTATCTATTTACTTATTTATTTATTTTTAACTTATTTATACACTGTACGGCACTTGCTTCTGAAAATATTTGATACAATTTATAGTTTTTAAAGTGCATGGATACGTGTACCAAAGATGATTTTAAAAAGTTGTGTCTTACATACATCAAATCTCTCACAGAGACAGGAAAAGTGAGTTTATCAGGAATCAGGTATGAAATAACTACTATTCAATATTCAGTAATTGAGTATTCAGTTTCCCTATGAACATCCTGAGGTCCAAAAATAGCCAAGCCAAGCCAGCCCCCTAAAAAATCCATAGCTCTTGCTATCTCAACAACTCTGATTCTTCCATAGAAATAAACTTTTTCCAGGTACTAAATTCAACATGGCATTTCTCACAAGAATTCTTAAAGACAAATATTGCAAACATTTTCAATAAATCATTCTCTGAAAGGTACAGAATTGCTTTGTATGATCGTTTATTATACTACCTCTCAGTAAGAGTCACGGATATTATGTCCAACTGTATTTAGAGAACCTGAAGGGGTGTATGCTTAACATCTTAGTAGTTGTCTCTCAAATATCTTCAACTACTCTTTGACAGAAGCTGACCAAAGTCATTTCAAGATGGAGTTCTCCAGTGAGGACCTCAAACACAATGTTTGAGGTAGGTATCAACATGCCTGTGTAACAGAAATTGGGGGAGCAGGATAGTGAAAATCAAGGAACATGGGATGCATTTTGTCATTCACACAGCTGGTTGGCAGAACCAACCTCTGTGTGTGTGTATTTTTTACTTTTTTAGCAAGAGTGGCCATTCTGCACAAAATGTTCAGAGAAACTGGAATTTCTCAGGGCAAGGCTGTGTGTCCCATATGTGCTCTGAGCTTTTCCACCACTCTCTTTCATCAAATTGTGTCTGTCCTATTTCTGTCAATGCAATTCTGCTTATTAACAGTTATCCCATAAAAACAGTTCTAGTTATTCAATAAAGATTCAAATGAACAGATAAATGTTAGTCAGTATCTGCACAAAGCAGATTCCAATGTATTACCACAGAGTAAAACTACAGTCAACATCCTAATCCCACAGTAAAATAAACTGGGAGAACTTTAAGGTCATCATTCCCTGCCTTAGCAATATACATTCAGCTTGACCTTGAGAAGTGACTAATCTACAGGGCTTCCTGTTTAGTAGTGATTCCTATCAATGGTGGTAAAGTACAGAGTACAAACAGAAGTGATATAACAAACAGACTGTACAGAGATGGTAGGTCTAATTGTTTCTACTGTGAATGAAATTTAACAATAATTCTGCTGACTTACATCTCCAGCAACAGTTTGAGCCCTCATTCCTATACCCTATCTTGCCTTTCAGTCTTCCAAATGGAAGAAAAAACTTATACCACAAACCAGGATAAATTCCAAATGAATTAGAGATGTCAATGTAAAAATAGAGATCATTTGTTAAAAATGAACTCTTTCCTACTTGGAAGACTAAGACAGAAAGATACCTAGAGCCCAAGAGTTCAAGGCTGCAGTGAGTCATGATCATGCCACTGTACCCCAACTTGAGCAATACAGCAAGACCTGTCAGAAGAGGAAGAGAAAGAAGAGGAGGAGGACGAGGAGGAGGGGAAGGAGGAGGAGGAGGAAGAAAACTCTTTCTGAAGCCTCTTAACAAAAATGGGTCATAACTTTTTTCCTTTGTCTTTTGAGGCAGGGTCTTGCTGTGTCACCCAGACTGGACTGCAATGGCACGATCTCGGCTCACTGTAGCCTTGACCTTTCAGGCTCAAGTGATTCTCCCACCTCAGTCTCTCAAGTAGCTAGGACTATAGGCACACGCCACCATCCTTGGCTAATCTTTAATCTTTCTGTGGAGATGGGAGTCTCACTATGTTGCCCAGGCTGGTCTCAAACTCCTCAGCTCAAGTGATCCATCCACCTCTGCTTCCCAAAGTGCTGGGATTACAAGCATGAGCCACTGTGCCAAGTCAATTAATTTCTTTTTCTAATAAAGGAAACTAATATTAGGTTACCTGAGAGATGGTTAAATATACTTTATTAAAAACTGTAATTCATAATTACAGAGTTAATTTGGGAGAAAGAAGCAAGTAAGAATAGCCAAGAAACTCCTGAAAAATAAGAACCCAGGGGAGGTGCACTAACTCCATCTGATATTAAAATACACCATTAAAAACCTCTATAATTAAAATTGACAGACCAATAATAGAATATAAAATGTAGAAATAGATCTAATTACGTATGCAAGCTTGGTTTATAATGAAATTAGCACCTCCAATCAGTGAGGAAAATATAGGCTTCTTAATAAATGCTATTGAGATAACTAGATAACCATAAGGACAAAAGGTAAAATTGGGTTCATTCCTCACACCATAAACAGGATAAATTCCAACTGGATCAGAGATTTAAATGAACAAAAAACAGTATCAGTAGTAGAAAATATGTGTGAATTTCTCTATAACCTGGGAAAGAGAAAATTCTTTCTATGACTCAAAATTGAAAAGCAAAAGAAGATAAATTTGATTATGTAAACTTTTTTCAAATTTTACATGCCAAAAAACCATAAGCAAAATAAACGGATAGAGACAGAAGATGTTAAGGCCCAGTCCTGAATTTGAAATGAAAATATTAGTTGAATG
The DNA here is from genome assembly GCA_963574635.1 of Cheracebus regulus. Classification (NCBI taxonomy): domain Eukaryota; kingdom Metazoa; phylum Chordata; class Mammalia; order Primates; family Pitheciidae; genus Cheracebus; species Cheracebus regulus. The sequence continues at coordinate 56,957 of CAUYQU010026079.1, forward strand.
TATAATGATTTCCTAGCTTTGTTCACTGAAAAGATCTGAAAAAAAAATCCATCTCAGTAATAATGAACATACCAAATGTCCTGATTTTGTTTTCCAATAAAATTTTTCATTAAAAGGAACCATTTCTCCTTGAAGAAATGGCTGATTTCAGGACTGAGCAGGAAATGTATATGTTGAGACTGGAACATCTTGTTATACCAGACATGAAGGAAGCTATCAAAGACTTCTAAGACCATGTCAAAAGGAGTCAGAAGCCAGATTGAAAAGTCCCAGTTGCCAGGGATGGGATAATTCCAGTATCAATAAAAGTACTAGCTGCAATGGATTGAAGCCCATCAAATATACTTAAAGTTATGAGTTCATAATGAGGCTAAAGGGAATAAAATTAGTCACTATTGGAGGATGCAAGTAAACCAATTCATTATTTTGAAAGATGGCAAATAGGGGGAAGAACTCAAGCACTCATCCTGCCTTGCCTATATACCCTGTACCTCGAGGTAACCAAATGGAAGATATAGGAAAGTTTTATTTATTATGGAAGTTTTCTAGCTGATAAATAAAGAAGAGATGACAGAATTAGGATATCACCATATTGCAACCCTTAGTCAGTTAATGTGTGTAGATACTGATCACCAATGGTGGGTGGCTAACATTCTAAAGAGACAACCAGACTTTGTGTGCTTCCTGATAGAAAATCAACAAAACCACATAGTCGGAAACTTCAGGACAAAGGATCCAGTTTCATGATCAAATAGATTAGAATAAATTAAGAGATAGAGAAACAACTTATAGATTAAAAGACTTAAGATACCTAGGAAATAATAAAAAAAAATCTGGTTCTTTTTTGGGTGCTGAGTTAAACAAAGAAGCAATAGGGAAAATGGCATTTATGTGGTAATTTGAAATATGAACACTGACCCAATATTTGATTGTTTAAGAAATTATCAGCTTGCAAGTGCAATAGCAGTATTATGGTTATTTTTAAGTGTCCTTATCTTTTAGCGATACATACTAAAATGTTATTGATGAACTTTATTTCATCAAATTTAATTCATCAAAATACTATTTTGCCTTGAAATAATAAAGGTGGGGAGAAATGGGTGAGGGTAGAGATGAAACAAGACTGACTATGAGTTGATGATTGTTGAATCTGGGTGATAAGTACATGAGGACTTATCACACTAGTAGTAGTGTGCTGGATCTCCACCTTCCTGCTCACAAGAGCCCATTTTTTATATTCCAGAAATTTTGACATCACATTCATAGCTTGAAATTGACCATGGTGGGAGTATTTACAACATGAAAATCAACACATACTACAAATCAGCCTCCTCCTTAAAAACCAGTTGTCAAAATATTTACCAGCACACTACTGCTATTCTGTCTACTTTTGTACATTTTTTTTACTCAACAAATATTTATTGAGCACCTTCTATGTGCCAGGCACTGGGCTGGATGGTGGTAATACAGCAGGGAATGAAATAGATACCATCTCTGCTTGTATTGATTTCCTAGAGCTACCATAACAAAATACCATAAACTGTGTGGCTTAAAACAAACAAATTTCTTCTCTTGCAGTTGTGGAGGCTACAAGTCCAAAATTGAGGTGTTGGCAGGGTTATGTTGTTCCCTCTGAAACCTGTGGAGGAGTCCTTCTTTGCTTCCTCCTAGTTTCTGGTAGTTTACCAACCATCTGGTGTTCTTCGGCTTGCAGCTGCATAACTCCAATCTCTGCTTTTAGCATCATACAGCATTTTTCCTATGTGTCTGTGTCTTCACATAGCCATCTTCTTATAAAGACACCAATCATATTGGACTAGGGACCCTCTCTACTCATCTTTTTTCTTCTGTTGTTTTGTTTTGTTTTGTTTTGAGACAGGGTCTCACTTTGCTGCCGAGGCTGGAGTGCAGTGATCTTGGCTCGTTGCATGACTGCAACCTCCACTTCCTGGGCTCAAGTTATCCTCCTGCCTCAGCCTCCCTAGTAGGTGGGACCACAGGTGTGCTCCACCATGCCTGGCTAATTTTTGTATTTTTATAGAGATGGGGTTTCACCGTGTCACCTGAGCCAACCTCATCTTTTTTTAAATTAATTTTTAATTTTGTTAGAAAAAAAATGTATTGGTGGGAATGTAAATTGGTATGGTCATTAAGGGAAATTGTATGAAGGTTCCTCAAAAAAATTAAAAATAGAACCATCATATGACCCAAATGAAATCAGTACCTTATAAAGTTATCTGTGCTCCCATATTTACTGTAGCATTATTCAAAATACCAAAAGATATGGAAATAACCAAAGTGTCTGTCCACAGATGAATGAATAGAGAAATTGTGGTATACATATGAAGTGGAATATTATTCAGCCTTCAAAAAAGGAGATTCTGACATTTGCAACAACATAGATGAACCTGGAAAACATTATGCTAAGTGAAATAAGCCAGAAACAGAAAGACAAATACCACATGATCCCACTTATGTGTAGAATCTTTAAATTAAAGTGGAATACATATAAACAGAGAGGATAATACTGGTTACCAGGGGCAGAGGGCTGGGAGGGAGGGGAAATGGGGCCTACAGGTCAAAGGGTATAAATTTACGATTATGTAGGATGAATGAGTCTAGAGAGTTAATGTACAGCACAATGACTACAGTTAGTAATATTGTATTGTACACAGGGAATATACTCAAAAAGTAGTAAGAGTAGAAGGAATAAGGTGCTCTTAGCACCAAAAAGTAGCTATGTAAGATGTATAGGTTAATTTGCTTAACTGTAGCAAGTACTTCACTTGGTATCATTGTATACCAAGTGTATGCTTTAAATGTTGTATGCTTTAAAATATATATGATATAAATAAATAAAACAAATAAAAATAAATGTGCCTTCTTAAACATTTTTAACCATACTATTTAGCAGTGATAAGTATATTTACATTGCTGTGCAACAAATCTCTAGAATTTTTTCATCTTGCAAAACTGAATCTCTATACCCATTTCCCCTAGCCCCTGGCAACCACCATTCTGGGAATATAGCAGGGAATGAAATAGACACCATCTCTGCTTGATTTCCTAGAGCTACCATAACATATAGTATTTGTCTTTTTGTGATTGCCTTATTCCACTTAGCATAATCTTCTTGAAGTTTACCCATGTTGAGGCATGTGACAGGATTTCCTTTTTACAGGCTCAATAATATTCTATTGTATGCATATACCATGTTTTCTTTATTCATTCATCTGTTGATAAACACTTAGCTTGCTTCCACCTCTTGGTTATTGTGAATAATGCTGTATTGAACATGGGAGTGCTGATATCTTTTTGAGATCCTGATTTGAATTTATTTTATGCATGTTTTGATATTCCAATAATAAAAGTAAAAAATATGTAAAGAAATAGAAAAAGTCTGGGCGTGGTGGCTCACACCTGTAATCCCAGCACTTTGGGAGGCCGAGGCAGGCGGATCATGAGGTCAAGAGATCAAGACCATCCTGGCCAACATGGTGAAACCCCGCCTCTACTAAGAAAAAATACAAAAATTAGCTGGGCATGGTGGCGCATACCTGTAGTCCCAGCTACTCGGGAGGCTGAGGCAGGAGAATCACTTGAACCTGGGAGGTGGAGGTTGCAGTGAGTGGAGATCAGGCCACTGCACTCCAGCGTGGTGGTGACAGAGCAAGACTCTGTCTCAAATAAAAAAAAAAAAAAGAACAGAAATAGAAAAAGGACTATAATTCAGGGAATAAAAAACATGGAAAATGTAACTAAACTATGTTACAAAGGGGATTTTTATAAATATTAAACTAATTTTTTTTAATTTTGAGATGAATTCTTGCTCTGTCACCCAGGCTGGAGTGCAGTGGTGCGATCTCGGCTTACTGCAACCTCCATCTCCCAGGTTCAAGTGATTCTCCTGCCTAAGCCTCCTGAGTAGCTGAGACTATAGGCATGTGCCACCACGCCCATCTATTTTTTTTTTTATTTTTAGTAGAGAGGGGGTTTCACCATGTTAGCCAGGATGATCTCGAACTCCTGACCTTGTGATCCACCCACCTAGGCCTCCCAAAGTGCTGGGATTACAGGTGTCAGCCACTGCACTCGGGCTAAACTCATTTTTTTTTTTTATTTTACTTTAGGTTCTCGGGTACATGTGCAGGTCATGCAGGGTTGCTGCATAGGTGCATACTATATCCAGCATTTCTCCCCATGTTATCCCTCTCCATCCTTCCCACCCCCTGCTGTCCCTCCCGTAGCCCCCCCAACTGCCCCCAGTGTGTGATGCTCCTCTCTCTGAATCCAGAAATAGTCTATCTTTTCAACAGTTACATATTGATCTTATCTAGAAATAGAAGCAACTAGAACTAAATGAGATTTTCTAAGTGAACATTGCTTTTTGCAAAATAAATGTAATTGAGATACATGTATCAAATAGCAATTCTTCATTCTAGCATATGAATCAATGAAAGGGAAAATGCATTTTCTACTCATATTCATTTTCCAGCACATAATGTTGCTATTCTGTATTATATACAGGAACAAACATTTGAATTGGATGCCTGTTTCCTTTAATTATGAATACTGAATTGTAATTAAAAAATGCATACACTTAGCTCCCATATTTGTGTTGTCTCAGTATTTGTGAGGATGCAAATTCAAACACTTCTCAGTTTCAAAATAATTGTAATTATTAGAGTTGAAGTGGCTCTTTTCGTCTTTGTATTTTGCCTGGTTTTATATCAGTATAAATTAGCATAAAATAAGTCCTGAATGGTAGGGTTGAAATATGGTTATTCTTTTCATCTAATGCATTACAATGGAGGAAAATAAAACAATAATTAGTGAATGAATGGGAAATCAGATGGAAGAGATTTGGAGTACCTGTGTTCTATGTTTCAATAGTTTAAGAACTTCATGTATGCTTCAGAATTATGAATATTTGCTTCCACAGAGAATCCTCCAATGCTGTCCTTTGTTCATATGACTTAGCTCTATATTTGTTAATTTTCTACATTTTTTTTTAGATGGAGTCTCACTCCGTCACCCAGGCTGGAGTGCAGTGGCACAATCTCAGCTCGCTGCAACGTCTGCCTCCTGAGTTCAAGCAATTCTCTTGCTTCAACCTCTCAAGTAGCTGGAATTACAGGCGCACACCACCATGTCTAGCTAATTTTTGTATTTCTAGTAGAGAGGAGGTTTCACCATGTTGTCCAGGCTGGTCTTGAACTCCTGACCTCAACTGATCTGCCTGCCTCAGCCTCCCAAATTACTGGGATTACAGGTGTGAGCCACCATGCCCAGCCCAATTTTCTACAAATTAGAGATAATAATATGATCCTAGAAACTATGCTGGTTTGTTATTCCTGGTCTTGTATCCATCCCTTCAATGTCTATGCATGCCATTCCCATGTAGGCCTAGAAAACTCAAGGAGTTGGTATTAAAATTCATGCCTTCAGCAGTTTATTTTTCTTAGATACAAATGTCATTTGGTCCACATTCCAAGGGAAACCTGTGAGGATGTGGAGCTACAAAATGGCTGCAGATATCTAAAAGATTAAAAGCGGGCTTGGGCAAATACCTATTCAGCAGGAGCACATCATGAACAATCAGGTTGATACATCCTCTGTCTCAATAACACGGCCAGGGGTGCAGACACAGTGCAGACAGCATGTTGGGTGGACTCAGTAGGCCACTGGGAGAACGGAGCAAGCTGATGGGGAAATGTGCCATGGACTGCTTCAGTCTTTACCTACTGGCTTACCCTAACCTGCTCAGGAGTACTACCCCACATGCTACAATAATGGCAGAACTAAAATTTAAAAAGTAAGTTGGAGACAGGCAGCAGCCAGAGGTTAGAAAAGAGAACTAAAGCCCTTGCAAATCTGGCCCTGAGCATGCCAGCCTATAATTTTTCTGCTAGAAACTGGCTGTAATTCTTCTCCCAGGGTACAGACTTGCCACCTGTGCTCTCCTCTAATTATCTTTGATCAGGCTTATGCAGTAGGAAGTTATGTTTCACTGGCGATGATTGGGCCCAGGGCATAGCTAAGTCTATAATTACTAGCTGGTTAAATCAGAGCTCTTCTGGAATTTAGCAGCCATTTGTGTAAACTGCCTCAATATTTTTAGCCTGCAAACTTGTCCTTTTATACTTCTGTAGGAACTCAGAGATGAACAAGTAATAGTTAAGAAGAAGCAAATTTGTCAGTGAATTAACAAATGTGCAGAACCAAGAGAGCTAGCCACAGACAGGAAAAATGAGTACTCACGGTAGACAGAAGTTACATATTCACTCACGAACTTTTCATGAGGTAGAAAGATACGCTTTTAAGGGTACTTCCAGTTTTGGAATACCAATAGTTTAAAATGTGTTCCTCCAATTAGCCACTGAGAATATTAGCTGAAAGATAGCTATCAGAAAAACCAGATTCAAATCTCAACTCTTCCACTTATTTTCTAGCTGTGTGATGTTAGAGGAAACAATTTAACCTCTCTGAACCTGATTTCTCATTTAAAAAAACTTCCTAACTATACCACAGAGCTGTTGTGAAGATCAAATGAAATAACATAGAAAGAACATTTAGCACCATTCTTGGTACAGTAATGGCACTTAATAAATGCTTGGTGATGAAAATAATAAATTCTATTATTGAAGTAAACAGGTTTTCTGGGGTCCCTAGGAGAGAAGGGAGATTCCTTTGCCTGTGTCTCCACTCATCACCCCACCCCTTGATTGCTAATTAGAATTACATGGCAGAGTTAATGAAGGGAATTCTTTCTAGTTGAAGTGAGGGAGCTGTATTTCTCCTTGAGATTGAGAAAGGCTATTCCCAAATGGTGTGCTCTTTTTCTCCCTTTATAATGTCCCTGAAATGGTACAGTTGATGAGGTTAAAGAAAATGGTACATAAACAACAAGCGAATTATTTCCAAAGTGCATGAATACTCATATAATTTAATGCAGGTGGTGCTTAATAAACAATCCTTTCACTGAGTAAACAAAAGAGGGAAATTGCGAGTAATTTAGAGACATCTAAGTGAAATCACTTATTGTTCCTTATGCACGTGTATCTTAAGACTTACCTATTTTACTGCTCACCTCTCAGATATGTGCCGTTGGAAGAGCTTGGCAACACAAACTCATGCAAATATCCTTAATCAAATGCATATGTGTAGATCCTGCACTTTGCCTAGAGAGGTGAATAAAAAGAATTGGAGTCACTTGTTTATGCACTTGGGCAGCTGTGCAGTTGGACCAATGCCACACTGATTCCCCACTGAAACAAAGGAAGCAAACTCGGTTTTCAAGAAAATCATGCCTAACGCTTAGGCCAAACAGTTGTCTCCAAATGTTAACCTTCTTAAAGAACACCATGATAATTATGAATATATGATTAAACAACATTTGGAAAGATTACCTGTGTGGGTGAGAGATATTTAACTTTTCTCATCTTAAGCCACCAGTACTGTCGTCATTTACTTGGGATTTAAAGGGCAATGCCTGATATTTGGCCTTTGGTGGATTTTACAGGCCGCTTGTAAGCTTAAAGGTTTTGCCTGGTTAAATCAAGTTTTATCACAGAGGTTATTTGCAACTTTATGCAGTGTCTCACAGAGATGTCAGTGTTTGCCTTTGCTCTGAACTGGGCATAGAAACTCAAGGTGCATCCCTGACTAGCTCTGAAAATAGAACATCCTTGGCTTTAGGTCTATGTTTTTAACGTACCACAAACAACCTGTAGGAAGCATTCATCTTCACTAAGGGCGCTGTAAGGCTTCTGGATGACCGAGCAACAACAGTCTTTTGGGAGAGACTAAATGCTCATACCTCTCCGCCACATTGTTAATTGCCAACGTGTGTTCTTTATTCTCTTCCTAGTGGAAGAAAAACATCTTTGATAATAATCTTGAGAAATACATTTTCTATGGATTCTGTGGAAATAACGATCTCATTCAGTATGGGAAGTTAAACTTCAGCTGGGCTTGCACTACAGTTTGGCAGGCTTCTTGTTGACTCCCTTGGGAATTTCTTAAAACAGTTGTTCTGAATCCAAACTGTTTCCCCTGCTCTCAAGCCCCCAGTCCTACTCCAGCTGTCCCTCTTCTCGCAGATGACCTCACCACCTACTTCACTGCAAAGACTCTGGCCATGTAGGCTCCCTCATTCCCCTTCCTTCTTCAAACTGCATAATGCATGGTGCTTTTCACTGAACTCTACCACAACCCTTCTGTCTTAAAAAAATAAAATAAAGCATTGTATCTCTTTTTTCTTTGTCAAGGCTATATCCTCTACTCAGATACTTGATTCCAACCCCTCCACTTCTGAGAGAAACGGTCCATTATTTATTTTCAGTGACTCCTTCCCCAAGGTCCAGGTTCAGAGCTCTCCTTACTTTTGACCCAAGTTATCATCCTATTTCTCACCTCTTTCCACAAGCCAGACTTCTCATTGACTCCTTTCTCAATATTAGGTCACTGCCTAACCCTTTGCAACCTAGCTTCTACCCACCTCTGTATGGCACGCTATTCAAAGTGCTGCATTGAAAGTCAGCAATGACATAATCATTGGCAGATTCAATGGGGGGTTTTTTTGTTTGTTTTTTAGAATTCATCCTGCTTGACCTCACTGAGGTTTTTACCAATATTGACCACCTCATCCCTTTTAAAACTCTCTCTGTGGCTTCCATGGAATTACCCTGATTATTAGTATTATCATTATTTGTAGAGACAGGTCTTGCCATGTTGCCCAGGTTGGTCTCAAATTCCTGGGCTGAAGTAATCTGCCTGCCTTGGCCTCCTACAGTGTTGGAATTACAGGGATGAGCCACTGTTCCTGGCCCAAGCCTGATCTTTCTCCTACCTGTTTCACTGCTTCCAGTTGCTTTCCTTTATTGGCTCCTCTTCCTCTATCTATCCCTGAAATGTAAGCATTCTCCACAGGTCCTGTCCTGAGCCCTCATCCTTTCTACTCTTTCCTTTAGTGAATATATTCACCATGTCTTTTGAGAGAGAACACATTTTTGCTGCCATGAGTTGAATTAGGTATTTGGGGCAGCTACTTTAGGTGATCATTTCACATAGTCAATTACCTTCTCAACATGGATGACTACCTAATTCCTCTCATTCATTCATGTACGCATCCATCGATTATTCACTGAGTGCATACCATATAAGTAGAGTTGACTACACAGTTTATCCTTCCAATTGGTACATTTTGAGCATGAAAGGAGGCACTGTTAATACTTATGTCAGTACAGCAGCCATAAACCCAGATTGGTCTGGACAAACTGAGACATATGGTAATCCTAGGAATAATAGTCTCCAAATAGCGTGAAGCTACACAAGTAATTTGTCAATCTATTCTATTCCCAAAGAGAATTTAGCATAGTAAAGTGATAACAGATGCACATAAATAAACAGAATACTATTAGAAAGTGATAAACACCCTGAGAGAGGTGCAGATAACTGTACTGAGTTTTCAGGATAAGAAGAGATTGTTTTCATCTTGAAAAACCAAGGGAAGCTTTGTAAAAGCAGCACTCAAGTAGTCCTTGGACACATGAAGATGATGGTGAGTGGGAGTTTCAGGTGGAAGGAACAGTATGAGCAGGGCTCCACTCATTGTTCTTCAGTTTGTATGCTGCAGAAGAATGCCACACCTAAGGAGACACTGTTCACATTGTGGACATTTTGAAATTTTTTCTATTATATTTATGTATTTGGAGTTTTCTGAGGCAGGGTCTTGCTCTGTTGCCCGGGCTGGAGTGCACTGGCATGATCTCAGCTCACTGAAGCCTCAACTTCCTGGGCTCAAGCAAGCCTCCCACCTCAATCTCCCAAGTAGCTATGACTACAGGTATGTGCCACCATGCCTGGTCAATTTTGTTTTATATTTTGTAGAGACAGGTTCTCACTATGTTGTCCAGGCTGGTCTTGAGCTTCTGGACTCAAGCAATTCTCCCACCTCAGCTTCACGAAATGCCAAGATTATAGGCATGAGCCACCACACTTGGCCAAAATGTTCATGTTAATAACTTTTTTGTTATTTCAAAGACAGATGATTTGTATATTTTTTACAAAAATTTTCTAGTAGGTGTCAAGAGATCGACATTTTCTAACAATCAGTATATTACAACAATTTTCAGACAGATGGAAGTAAAGCGTTTTGAGGAAGAGACACCTTTTTCTATTTTGTGCCAAGAATCCATATGGGCTGGCGATGATCCTGAGTATGTGCAAAAGCATAAAAGAGACAATTGTGGAGCATAAATAGGACAAAGAGAGTACATCAGTCTTACTAAAACACATGTGCATGAGAAAACACAGTGAATAAACAAACTGGGAAAGTAGATTCAAACCAGATTGTGGAAGTCCTTGAATGTCAGCATAAGAAAGTCAGATTCTAGTCAGTAGTCACAGGTCAAAATGGTTTTAAGGAGTTACTTTGAAAACAATGTATAAAGTCATTTCAAAAAGCAAGGACTGGAAGTGAAGACACCCGTTAGAAAACTATTAGCCTTTTAATGTAGGCCAACATTTCCCAGAGTGAACTCTGTAGAGCTAACTCTATTTCTTCTGGATTTCAATAACACCAGACAACAGGAGAGGAGAAGCGGAGCAAGTTGTGTGGTTTAACTCAGCCCTACCATCTCTCCGTAACTGTAACTCTTCTACATGTCTACCTGAGTGACCTGCCAATGCTTCATATTCACATGCCCAAAATCAAACTCATCCTCTTCCTCCTCAAAACTATTGCCTAAAAAAAGAAAAAAACCTATTTCCTCTATGAGCATAGCCACAAAATAAGGGTGGCTTAAATAAGATAGAATTTCAGAGGTAGGCAGTCCAGAGCTAGTAGGGTAGCACCATGAAATCTGCAAGGACCCAGATTCCTTCTTGGTGTACACTTTGCCATTCCTAAGGTATATGTCTTCATGGCCCAAGATGAATATTGGTATTCCAGCCATTACATCCATGTTCCTGATGGTGTACTGGAGAAAGAAGTGAAGAAATGTGTGATCTCTACCTTTTAAAGGAGATTTCTTAAAAGTATCACGTAACATGACCACTTTTATCTCATTAACCAGAACTTAGTCACATGAACACATCCAAAGAAAGCTACGAAATAGTGTCTTTTAGCTGAGTGACAATTTGCTCAACTAAAATTCTTTTTTTTTTTTTTTACTAAAAATAAATGGATATTGGTTATTGGGAGGTAACTGGCAGTGTCTGCCACAGATAGTAAAATCTTAAAGGCTGAGAGAGAGAGAACAAGGCAAAGGAGGAGATGTCAAGGATGACAAGTTTTCTAGCCTGGGTGGCTGGGAGAAGAGTTTTTCTCTTATTTACAACTGTACTTAATCCTGATATATTCTGGAGCAGATTCACGTATTTCAAAGAAGAACTTTAAACTAGTTTCCCTACTTGGGGCAACACAGAAGACACTACACTAGTAAAGTCCCACTAGCAGGAGATTTAGTTATAGCCACGCATGTAAATTAGAACTAGAAGAGTGCCATTTGGAACCTTGACTATTATAAACTGCATTAGCAGGAATCACAGTCTCTATCATCAGACTTCCAAACAGATGTTATTATACAATGACCCTGTTTTATTATTATGCCTTGAAATTGTATTTCCAAGACGTTCAAATGCATTACTGCTTCTTGTAAATTTTAATCTAATATGCATGATAGGCATATAAACTATATAGGAGACAAATAATGTAATACTCATTTTATGGTAGGGTCAGGAATAAATTGATGCTTATGGTCATAGGATTTCTCAGATAGCCTCAACATCCGAGTCTTCTTCTGAGCTCTCTAGCAAACAAGCTTGTTTCTCCCAAGCAGCTGGTGATCCTAACCTTTCCTTCTGTTACCTCTCAGATGGGGTCTTAGTGCACACCATGAGCCAGGGACAGAACTGATATTAGGCCTAAATCCCTCAACATATCTGGTCTAGATTACATGAGCCAATATGATTATTCAAAACAAAGTTATTTCTCTTCTTAAACAGAAACTCCCCATTTGCACAGGCCAAGCATCCAAAAGTATATTTTTAAAATGGTGTTGGATTGACTATTCAAGTCCCAGACCAAGAGGGATGACAACCATCTTGATAGGGACCTTTTCTACCCCATACTTGATCAGCAGATATGGGAAGAAAGGAGATTAGGGAGTAAGAAAGGAACAAAGAGCAGCAAAAAAGGAGCTTAATTTTTGCTTTGTTTTTGGGTTTTTTTTAATGTACTGACCTAAACAATATCTTAATGAGGCAGGTCAGTATTTACAGTCTTTCAAACCTCATTTAACCTTTCTGTGCCTCATCTGCTAAGCATCTAGGCCAAGATTACATACCAAATCAGTGACACAGTCATCATGAGGCCTCAAGTGCCTGGTTCCCAGTTTCATATTTTAAAGAAGCCAAGTGACAGAAGAAAGGGAAAAACTGGGTCAGAGAAACAAAGTTGGCCTGAAAAATCTGTGTTTCAAAATACAGCCAATTACATAAAGACATGACATTTCTCGTCTAAACAGAAAAATTAGTCGAGGCCCCAACATCTTTCTTTTCCAATTGATATATACAGTCACTTTTCAATGGCAAGAAAGCAAAATGATGAATCTAGCATCATTGTCAATTATTTTATCTAATGAAGTTCCATTGCTTGTAAAATTTGAGTAGAGTTATGGAAACAAAAAAGCAATTCGCTAAAACTACAGAGCTATAAAGATCCAACTAATTTAAAAAGGTGTGTATGCTGAACAAAACATGCCTAACACCAAAGACGGGTTTTAAAAATATTAGTTGGTAGAATCTGTGCTTTAGATTCCTGATCATTTAAATTCTTTGCCACCGTTTTCTTCTCTTGTCTTTTTCAGGAATATTTTTAGATTTCTAAATTTGTACTCCAGCTTTGATAGCTGCCTCTAATTCTATCAATCATGGTGCCTCCTTTATAATTATTTTTTAACCTTGGCTTTCTGGCCCAGATATCAATTCTGCTGGCTCCTTTGACTTTTGTCTTCTCTCACTCACTCTCTCTCTCTCTCTCTCTCTCTCACACACACACACACACACACACACACCAAGGAAGGGGAAACTCAGGCAGGTTTCAAGTGCTTTGCACCTGGGGAATATGGAAGAGGCCCAATTTTTCTTACTCCTGGGACTAAAGCACTGTGAGGAAACATTGCGGTGATGGAACCAAGCAGCTTTACTCTAGGCAAAACCAATGACAACCAAGCAAAGTTGCTAGTACAACTGTGAATGTGCCCACTTACCTGTGCTTCTCTCTACACATATACACCAATGCCCCCCACCCAGATTCTATTATTTCTTTTTGTTTTCAAATGTACCTTTCTCTGGTGACCTACCCAAATTCTAGGGGATGCCAGAAAACTTGCAAGTTTTCTTCTACAAATATAGCCATTCATAGATACCAGGACTCACAACGGGCCTTGGTTGGGGGAGAGGGGAGAACTGAGCAGATGAATATTCCCAGGTCCTCCCTAACAAAAGTGATTCTTCTACATCAACCACCAACCAGAGAACCCCTCTGGAGTACTATGCAGCATTATTGGCTATTATGTGTCATGAATATAACATTACTGCATGCCAGAATATGGAGAATGCAGGAACGCTGCTGATAGACACATAACCCCGCAATGTCACCTGTTGAGAATGGCCCAGTATTGCAGGAAAAGGGAGGGGCCTACCTCTGACCCATCAAGACTCCGCCTGCCACTCCCCAGTCCTGACCCACCCCAACAACCCCAGACCAGAAACCTGAGTTCTGGCTTCCCACCCACAACTCAGGGGCTATCAACCAGAAGCAGAGTCCATCTCAAGCACACCATGGAATTTGTCAGGACTTTCACCCAGGCAACTCTGGGAATGCTTAGCCTTGCTCCCCCTGAGCGGGTAGATTCTTTTCTTTCTAAGCAATTGTTCAAGATTATCTAGTGACACTGTTCTTAGTGTTCTCAAAATCAATCATTTATGCTTGCTGTCATCACCTACAATCTGGACTGTTGGCTCCATATCCCAATGTCAATACCCATATGTGTCCCCTTCTTCAGTTTTGGTGACACTATGGGTTCCCCTCCAGGATCAGAGGTTTGGATCTCACCCAGCTTTCCACTGTGCTGATTTTGCTTGTTCTTCCAAAATTGAAGTCGAGTTACTTTATTTTGATTACATAAGTGCTCTACGCTCAGTGCAAAAATTTAAAAAAAATACAGAGCAGCCAATAGAGAATGGAATAAAGATGAAAAAATTATCCATGATTCCACCATGCAGATGGTGCTTCTTCTGCCTCCGCTAAGAATTTCCTAGTAAAGCCTTGAGTAACTCCATCCATTCATGTTCTGCCACCTCTTGCAATTACATTTGGTTCAGTAGGCACAGAATGAGAGGATCCAGAACTTTGGTCCTGAAAAAAGTCAGAATATTTGGAATTCCCCCTCTCATTGTGTGATGACCACAAAGTATATAAGTGGGTCCATCATCCCTATCAGCATTTAAGGCCAACAGCCATGTTAGACACCTGGGGCAGACATTGGGGAAATGTAAGTAAATAACTTGAGGCATCTGACTGGACCTCCTCAATCCTCCCCACAGAACAAGCACACTCAGACATCAATTTGAAGCCCTTAAGAAATTTTGGAGCTGGGCATGGTGGCTCACACTTGTAATCCCAGCACTTTGGAAGGCTGCGATATACAGATCATTTGAGTCCAGGAGTTTGAGGTCAACATGGGCAACATAACAAGACCCCATCTCTTCAAAAAATACAAAATTTAGCATGGTGTAGTGGAGCCCCTGTAGTCCCAGCTACTCAGGAGGCTGAGGAGGGAGGATCACTTGAGCCCAGGAGTTCAAGGCTATAGTGAGCTGTGATCGCATCACTGCACTCCAGCCTGGGCGACAGAGAGAGACCCTGTTTCAAAAAAGAAAAGAGAGAGAGAGAGTGAGGGGAGAAGTTTTGGGAAATTGAGATGTGACTGCCTGTGTGTGTGTGTGTGTGTGTGTGTGTGTGTGTGTGTGCGTACATACATACAAACACATGAGCTATTCATGTGTAATGTCATTCATTACTCAACTCATTTTAGCTTGTGTGATTTTTTAAATAATTTCTCATGGTTTTTATTTGAATCTAAAATATTCAAATAAATGTTTTGACTTTTCTAGAAGCAATTATTTCTCTATCACAAGATATTTAAACTGGAAACTTTTACAGTTTTATTCTTTTTTTAAAAAAGGACGATTTTTGTGTACCAAGGCAGCCATCAATTTTAAACTGCTTTCATTACTCTCCCTCCATCTGCTCATCTTAAAAAGTTGAATTTTAAACTGGCTGTGATTCTAGAGTAAGGAATGAGCTCCACCCTATGGTAATATTTTGAAGTGCACCAAAGAAAATACCAGTAAAGTACACTCTCTGAACCCAACTTTCTGTCTTCCCTCTTTGTCTCTCATTCTCTTTGTCTCTCATTCCACCTACAAGACTTTTAGAATCATCATCCTAGAAACTCATATGGAAGGGGGGTTAAAAATGCAGATCACATCTTCCAATAGACTGTAAATCCTCTTCCACAATTTGCTCAAAATGCCAAAATAGACGAAGCTAAGAATTTATGCAAGAAGTTGCAAAATTTTTGTGTGCAAAATCAGACCTTGGCAATGACCTTGAGCAGTAAGATATACATAAATCCCACAAGCTTGGTGTTCCAATAATGGAACACCAGGCATAAATGAGTTAAGCAAAACCTTTCACTTGGTTCCTAGACTCAGTATTGGATAAGAAGCTACATTTAATCCAGTAAAACAAGTGGAGCCTTTTTAACTTGATACCAAACATAATAACAGCTAACAATTACTAGTACTTATGTAACAGGCTGCTCTATGTGATATGTGTGTGTGTGTGTGTGTGTGTAAATTTAATACACAACCCTGTAGGGTAGGTAATATTATCAGAACCACCTTGCAGATGAGAAAACTGAGGCCTAGAGAAAACAAATAAATTGCTCAAGGCCACAAAGTGGTAGAGCCAGACTTGAAGTCAGCTAGCCCAGGTTCTAGACCACCACTCCATACTGCTTCTCTATAACTCAAATTGTACATAATTATTCTCAGAATAAACAACTTGAGGCCAGGATCTTGTCCACATTCTTTCTCAAAATAAAAAGGCAAGACAAGACCCCTGGTTCTATTTTTATTCATCTTATGGCCTTCACAGATTTGTAACTCTGGCTTACCACCCTTGTTCTTTCCATACTCTGACAGTGATTCTGTTCGTGAGTGTCAGTAAAAAGTCTTCTAGCTGAAAGCCTAGGTTGTATATCTCTTAGCCATTTATCTTGTGCCTTCTCCCCCAACTCCCACCCTTTCTCAGCCCCAGCCTCCTCAAACATCATTCATTTAAAATCATGTTGAAAGTGACACATTATTTAAAATCCACCAATATTAATACAATCAAAATCAGAATTTTTCCTAAAACATTTGTGTGTACACACACACACAAGCAGTAATTCTCATGGAAAACCTTAAATGGTATTTTATAGTACTTTCAACATTGCTACCAAAGCCATATTCTATTAAGGAAAAACAAAACCTTTTCTCATTCATTCATCCAACAAAAATTTATTGACCTTTTATTCCTCCTAAGCTCTGGAGACACAACAATGAAGAAGCCAAACATGATCCTTGCCTTGATAGAACTTATAGTTCTGAATATTATTCAAGATATACAAGAAAGGAGATGACTCTGACCTAGAGATACCTTATAGATTTTTTTTATGCACTACCTTCAAATTAGAGCTACCAGCATGCATACCCTCCAGCTAGGTAACAAAAAAAGGAAATTGACAATCTTTGTAACTCCACTGGCAGAAAATAAAACCCATGAATATTCCAATAGGAGGAAAACAGGACTGTATTCTATATTCAAGAATTACCAGATGACAATTTTCTCAGACTGCCAAAAAATGGAAATTAGAGAGGCATAGGGCTGCCCTGGAAGCCACCTTGCCATGGCATCTTGCCTTTTGAATTTGGAATTCCTTGCTAAACTAGAGGCAATCTGGAAGTAGCTCAGTCTGACCCAAATGAGGACCTTGGGTAAATTCCTCCTTGTCTTTTTATGCCTGTGATCCTTGGGCACTACCCAAATTGCAAACTTTGGCTGACATCAACAATCCAACAATTTGTCTCCATGCTACTCCTCTTTACCACCCTTCTCTACCTAATTTCATGCTGCTCCTCTCTCTCTCTCAACATTTCCACTACACCATCTGGACCTTGTTCCATTGTAAACAAAGTCCACTTCTAAGTCTGCTACTTTCCTCCATCTCATCCCATCTCACGCCATGCTCATTCCATCTCCTGTTGCCAGCTGAAAGCTGGCTCTCTACCCTGCAATGCCATATCCAATATAGCCATCTGAAAGTTTGTCTTTCTTGCACAATATGCAATTTTGTTACTATTCTCCTTAGTACCCCATTGCATTTTCTAAACAATGAAGAAGCCAAATATGTATGCCAGGGACCATATTTGGCTTCTTCATTGTTGTGTCTCTAGAGGTTAGGAGTAGTAAAAGCTCAATAAATCTTTATTAGATGAATGAAGAGTTAGGCTAACATCTTTTCTTTCCTTTTTTTTTTTTCTTTTTGAGACAGGGTCTTCCTCTGTCACCCAGGCTGGAGTGTAGTGGCATGAGCCTAGCTCACTGCAGTCTCAAACTCCTGGGCTCAAGCAATCTTCCCACCTCAGCCTCCCAAGTAACTGGGACTACAGACGCACAGCACCACACATGCCTGGCTAATTTATTTTTTAGAGATGGGGTCTTGCTATATTGCCCAGGCTGGTCTCAAACTCCTAAATTTAGGTGGTCCTCCCACCTTGGCCCCCAAAAGCACCAGGATTACAGGCAGGAGTGATTGCACTCAGCTAAATATTTCTTTAAAGTACCAGAGTAAATATTTTAGAATCTGGAATATACCGGCTATGTTGCAACTACCTGACTCTACAGTTATGGCTTAAAAGCAGCCATGAACAATATGTAAACAAATAAGCATGGCTGTATTCCAATAAAACCTTTTTTTGTTTATAATTTTTTTATCTTCAATATTGTGAATACATAGTAGGTGTATATATTTATGGGGTACATGACATGTTTTGATCCAGGCATGCAATACATAATAATCACATCATGAAGAATGGGGTGTCTATCCCCTCAAGCATTTATCCTTTGTGTTACTAACAATCCAATTACACTCTTTTTTTATTGTTAAATGTCAATTAAGTTACTGGCTATAGTCACCCTGTTGTGCTATCAAATAGTGGTTCTTAGTCATTCTTTCTAAGTATTTTTGGTACCTACTAACCACCTGTATAAGTTCGTTTTCATGCTGCTAATAAAGACATACACAAGACTGGGCAGTTTACAAAAGAAAGAGGTTTAATGGACTCACAGTTCCACGTGCCTGGGGAGGCCTCACAATCATGGTGGAAGGTGAAAGGCATGTCTCACATGGCAGCAGACAAGAAAAGAGAGCTTATGCAGGGAAACTCCCCTTTATAAAACTATCAGATCGCAGGAGACTTATTCACTATCATGAGAATAGCACGGGAAAACACCCGCCCCTATGATTCAATTACCTCCTACAGGGTCTTTGTGGGAGCAACAATTCAAGATGAGATTTGGGTGGGGACACAGCCAATCTATATTACCATCTGTTGGAATTTACTTGGGTGGCTGGCAAAATATTAGAAAAATATTAGGGAAAGTTATAGATTAGTCCCAAACCTTTTGAAAGGCTGAAAGGTTTTATTGGAACAAGTTGAAGGCAGCCAGTCCATTATGTTAGGGAAGAGATAGGGACAATAAAAGGCTTTCCCATTTTAAGTCTGTTTACCCCACATCTCTTTGTCTCTACTCTTTTTACTCATGTAAACTTTGTGCTGGATAGTCCTCTCAGGGGGAGATCAAAGGGGAATTACTCATTAATAGTGTTTACTCTAGGCCCAGAACCTAAAACTTTTATCATTCATAAAACCACTCTTTCAATCATATTAATTATCCACAAGTATGTTGACCTAGAACCTCTGTTATGAAATCTTTATGGAATAAATGTGCGGATGTACAGGGAGTCTGGGTGGATTGGTTGCATTTTGCCTGTGAAAGCAGCCAACAACCATCCCTAGCCCACTTGAATCACTGTAATGGTGTAAGAGTGCATTCATTCATCCATCATTGAGGCAGAATCTGCAGGCCAGACCTCTGTAGGTGGTGGTCAACATCTCAACCCTCCAATAAAACTTTTTACAAAAGCAGGCAGCAAACCCAGATTTGACCCACAGGTAGCTTGCAGACCTCTACTCTGTTAATCTTTCACACGTATTTAAAAAAATCCCTTTTTACTTGAAAATCACAATAACTATATATGTCATCCCAATTCTCTTTGCTCCTGTTATATATCCAACTCCTGGTCCATCTATATTTATTAAGGACTCTGGCATCTGGTCCACAATCCATTTTTAATCCCACCATCATTCTGGATGGTTGCCAAATCCATAAAGCTGATTGATATACCACCACAACCTCACAGTGCCTTGATTTCCTCAATTTCAATGACTTTTGCCTCCACTCCATTTCAATAACTTACTCCTTTGGGCAATATTCCACCTGCAATACCTTCAAACCAATATTCCACTCTGACTACAACTCCTATCCTACAAGTTTTCCAACTCTTCACTTCCCAAAAAGTCTGCTCTTTGACTTCAAATCCCCTCCTTTTTCTGTTAGCCCCCACCTGGGAGAGCACTTTCCTCCTACCCAGTGTGCACACTGTGGTCAACCACTGTATTCTGTATTGTCTTGCTAGCATCCTCGATCCTCTTGCTCCCTTTTCTTTCCGTTGTATCTCTGACTGTCAAAACCATATCTCACTGCTGAATCAGTTACCAGACTTCTCTGATCCTATAGCCAAATGTCTGAACACAGGTGGAGAAAACTGTACCACTATATGAATTGGAGCTACTATAAATTCATAATTTTAAACCTTAACTGGGCCCTCACTCCCTCTAGTCAATCCTTGTTAATGGTCTTTGTTGAACTCTCTTTGTATTCATCCTAGGCAAGACAACATGGTGCTATAAAAAGATCACAGGCTTGGAAAGCAGACAGACCTGAGTTTGAAATCTGCTTTCACCATTTATTTGCTGTATGATCTTGAGTAAGTTACTTAACCTCTTTTCACATTAGTTTCTTCATTAGTAAAATGGGAATTATAGCTACTTTATTTGTTAAATGTGATAACAGACGTAAAACAATAAACACAGTACCTAACACCCAGCAGGTTCTCAATAAATGATAGCTATTAATAAGAGCTCAGATTAGCTGGTGACAATACTTCCTCCTTCACTAAGACCATTAAGTGTTTCTTAGCCTGGGTTCCCCAGAAAGCAAAGAAATGGTTTATGTGTTACTATTTGGATGAACCATAAAAAATGCTGAAGTTCAACCATTTTGACATACAGAAACCATATAGCTCAGCTTAAATGTTATTAGAGAATGCAATCCCAGGGAAGAAAAAGGGAACACTGAAAAAATAAGAGTCAATATGAAGGTGCATTGGTAATTAAGCTTAAGCTCCTGGGACCATTTTCAGAGAGACAGTATAAACATGACTTGCATCTCAGATAAGTGGAGAAGGAAGATGGAAAGAGAACTAAATGTCCAGCTCCAATCTCTTTTTTGTTTGTTTTTTTGAGACAGGGTCTCACTGTCACTTACCCAGGCTGGAGTGCAGTGGTGTGATTGTCGCTCACTACAGCCTTGAACTCTTGGGGCTCAAGCAATCCTCATGTCTCAGCCTCCCAAGTAAGTGAGACTACAGACATGTACTACCATGCCCAACTAACTTTTACTTTTATTTCATCTTATTAGTAGAGATGGGGGTCCTACTTTGTTACCCAGGCTGGTCCTGAACCCCTGGCTTCAAGGGATCCTCTCACCTCTATGTTGGGATTACGGGCATGAGCCACCACACCTGGCCCGCATCTTTTATGAATCAAAGGTTTGCACTAAAGGAAGGCAGCATTAATTCCCCTGCATCTTTGGGCTGCACTCTGTGGGAGCACCCCAGTCAGAGGCAGAGTGGGCATGTAATGCAGAGCTGACTGAGAACCGCCACATAAGTCAGTCAGAGCCCACTCAAAAGCAGGGCTGGAGACTGAAGCAATAGCCAAGAGACCCTGAGACGATAATGCCAAGAGGATCCTGAACTGCTGCGTAAGAAGTGGCTGATACACAGAGTGAAAGTCCTTGACTTCCTTTTCACTCCTCAAACTGTCCTGTAACTGTATCTACTCTTTCTTTCCATAGGAGGAAGGGACACTTCTGTTTAGGACAAATGTCCATCCCTCTACCTCCTCCCTACTCTTCCCACTCACATCTGTACTCTCAATTTCAATCCTTCCCACCTCCCCAGGAACCTTCACCTTCAACTTCTCCCACTCTTGATCTCTTCCCCTCTCCCTACTTATGTCTGCTCAGGTCTTTCCTTTCCTTGAAATAGCTTTCCTTTACTTTGTACAGGCTTCTAGCTACTTCCTTTTCTCTTTCTTTCTCAGTAAAATATCTTAAATGAGTAATCCAGACTTACCATCTCTACCTCAGAACAGTAAGAACAGATCTCATCATTCTACTGAAACACCTTTGCTGAGGCTATCACTGTCCTCCCTATGGTCGTATCTAATAGATACATTTCTGTCTATATCTATCTCAGTTTCTCTGCATTCGATCCTTTTGTCTGCTCTATTCTCACTGAAACTCTTTGGCAGTTCAGTTACCATGACACCATTATTAGCTACTTCTCCTAATTCTTTTGCTGGCTTCTTTTCTCTTAACCTCCATCCAGTCCTTAAGTGTAGAGTTTGCCAGAGCCCTTTCCTCAGCCCTCTTCTTCTTTCACCCCACATATCCTCCCTGGAATTTGAGTATATTTTGTGCTGATGACTTCCAAGTGTACATCTCCAGCAAGACCTCTTCCTCAGCACTCCAAACATATGTATTCACCCGCTTAGTGGGCATTTCCAGAAGACACTTTAAACTCAACATTTTAAAACCTAAACTCATTATCAACAACCTCCACCCCAAT
This sequence comes from Cheracebus regulus, assembly GCA_963574635.1. Taxonomy (NCBI): domain Eukaryota; kingdom Metazoa; phylum Chordata; class Mammalia; order Primates; family Pitheciidae; genus Cheracebus; species Cheracebus regulus. The sequence continues at coordinate 79,111 of CAUYQU010026079.1, forward strand.
CTTGCCTTTGCTTTTTTTTTTTTTTTTTTTTTTTTGATAGGAAGGCTCAATCTGTTGCCTAGGCTGGAGTGCAGTGGCCGCAATCTCAGCTTGCTACAACATCCACCTCCCTGGTTCAAGCTATTTTCCTGCCTCAGCCTTCCCAGTAGCTGGGATTACAGGTGCCCGCCACCACGCCTGGCTAATTTTTGTATTTTCAGTAGAGATGGGAGCCTGCCAGCCATGTTGGGCAGGCTGGCCTCGAACTCCTGACCTCAAGCAATCCACTCCCTCAGCCTCCCACAGTGCTAGGATTATAAGCACAAGCCACCGCACCCAGCCACCAATCTTGACTTTAAAACCTATCTGCAGATAATGCCTGTTCTCATCATTACACTTTGCATTTTATTCAACATTTAATAGTTAAGCACCTACTCCATGCCATACAGTGTTCTGGATGCTTGCTGCAGTCTCTCTGGTTTTTTGTCAGGTGTTTTGTTTGACCACACCTCACCTGGAGTTCTGGTTTCTCTGGCTTGCCATATCCCAGCACTTCATATTTGGTCCTGGTCCCTTCATTGTGGCTACCCTTTAAACTCCTCCACCAGGGGAGGATTTGAACCCCAGGAACCACAATTCCTCATATAAAAAATCTTGGACTCCTCCTGGCACCACCAAGTCCAGCTGAAGCATCTGGGCTAGAGTAGGGCTACAGTCCAAAATAGCATACCCTTCGCAGTGCCCAGCACAGGGCATAGGGGGGGCGTGCAGTGGGAGATAGAGATGAGGATGAGAAGGAATAGAGATCTGCTCACTGTAGCTCTAACAAGCTAGACCTATGCCCACCAACAGGTACTAGGCACTAAGTAAAATGCATAGCCAATAACCCTTAGCATACTCAGTTCAAAGAGTAAGTCCTGAACTTCTCAGCCTGACACACACACCTTCCATCCCATTCTATTTCCCTAGTCTTCCATACACAGACTTCAAATAGTCTTTCTCCACATTATGCCCTGGAACTGGATACAGATTGAATCCCAGGTTGAATTTCAGGTCACGGTTTTGGCTCTTGGCACGTAAAACTGTTACTGGTACCAGCAATGTTCTGACTACCTATACTGGCCCCATGTTGAGACTCAAGAACAAGTGAGGGAAATGATTGGTTAGGCAAGATTACGAAGTGCCTTGAATATCAGATTGAGAACCAAGGATTTAAACTTGTAAGAGGTAGGGAGTCTATGAAGTTTCTAGGCAGGAAAGCAAGATGATAAAAACAAAAGCCATGTTATAGAATCTGGTAGAGTAGTAGAAGTAGTTGTAGTGAAGATTGACTGAAAAGGAAGACCGGAAGCAAGGAAAGCCACTGGAGACCTATTTCAGCAATCCAGGAATGAGGTAATCAGCCCAGTCGACTACACCTGCCTCATCACTTCAGGCTTAATCCCTCATCAAACAGACCATGAAATCTAAATGGGGAACCTTCAGCCAGCATTGGAGGACAGATGGCCATATTTGGAACAAGTTCAGAACACTGCATGACCAGTAAATGAAATTGATATCACTGCAGTCCATTCATTGCATGGCTTCAGTTTTTAAATAGGGGTTCTTTTCCACTTCAACATAAATATCTGAAGTGTCTCCTTTACTGTGAGCACTAACATTTGGAGCTATTTACTAGGGCACCACCAATATAGATGATGACTCTCTCCTAGATTGTCCATGCCTTATTTTGCAAATTGCCCTTCATTATGCTTTCATTTTAGAATTGTATTACAGAGTCTAAAAAATAAACTGATTTCTCACATGGATTTTGCAGGGATAGCCCTCAAAAGAGAATATTAATTATTTATACCTCTAGATCTGAAAAAAACTAATGTCACAATATTTATAATGATTTTTGGCCAATCGACTTCAACTTTATTTACTCATAAAAGGAAAGAAATTTTGCCTATTTGCTCCTATTTATAACTGTCTTCTCATTAGAATCTTACCATCAATGGTCCATGGCTACTGTAATCAAGATCTAGAATGGAGGGGTGGGGTTAAGAACAGTTATATGCCTATAATCCCAGCCCTTTGGGAGGCCAGGGCAGGAGGATCACTTGAGACCAGGAGCTCAAAACCACTCTGGGCAACATAGTGACACTCCATCTCTACAAAAATAAAAATAAAAAATAAAATGCAAGGGTGGAAGAGAGTAGTAGGCAATCTTATACAGAAAGATTATAAGCTTTTATTTGAATAGTAATTAGAAAGCGAATTTCATAAACTAATAAGACAAAGAAGATAATTAGAATTGGGAAAAACTATCCATAATTCCCTAAAATAAAATATCTTGTAATTGTGAGACAAACTTTAATAAAAGTATTGGAATATATATATATATATATATATATATATATATTTTTTTGAGTTAGAGTTTTGCTCTTGTTGCCCAGGCTGGAGTACTATGGCATGATCTCGGCTCACTACAACCTCCGCCTCCCAGGTTCAAGCAATTCTCCTGCCTCAGCGTCCCGAGTAGCTGGGATTACAGGCGTGCACCAACACGCCTGGCTAATTTTGTATTTTTAGTAAAGACGGGCTTTCACCATGTTGGTCAGCCTGGTCTATGAACTCCTGACCTCATGATCCACCCACCTCAGCCTCCCAACGTGCTGGAATTAGGGAACATATTTTTACCTCAGCTGTAATGTGTATACTATACATGGTATCTAAAAGGCTCAGAGATATATTACATAATCTACAATAAATTAGTATGAGATACAATTTAATATCATCTAGATACAGTTAGAAATAAGTTCAAGCAAAAGACAAACCCAATAAAGAGCTATTATTCAAAATATGCAATGAACTCTTAAAACTCAGCAATAAGAAAACAACTCAGCTAAAAAATAGGCAAAAGGGCTGGGAGTGATGATTCATGCCTATAATCTCACTATTTTGGGAGGCTGAGGCAGGAGAATTGCTTGAGCCCAGGAGTTTGAGACCAGCCTGGGAAACAAAGTGAGACCCTGTCTCTATAAAAAATAATAATAGGCTGGGTATGGTGGCTCATGCCTGTAATCCCAGCACTTTAGGAGGCCGAGGTGGGCGGATCACAAGGTCAGGAGATCAAGGCCATCCTGGCCAACATTGTGAAACCCCGTGTCTACTAAAAATACAAAAAATTAGCTGGGAATGGTGATGCACACCTGTAGTCCCAGCTACTCAGGAGGATGAGGCAAGGGAATCACTTGAACACAGGCAGCAGAGGTTGCAGTGAGCCGAGATCGCATCACTGCACTCCAGCTGGGTGACAGAGCAAGACTCCTTCTCAAAAAATAAAAATAATAATAACATAATTAGCCAGATGTGGTAGGGCACTGTTGTGATCTCAACTACGCAGTAGGGCTGAAGCAAGAGGATTGCTTGAGCCTAGGAGGTCAAGGCTGCAGTGAGCCATGTTTGTGCCACTGCACTCCACCCTGGGTTACAGAGGGAGACTCTGTTTCAGAAATAAAATTAAAAATTGAAAAATAGGCAAAAACCTGAACAGACCTCATCAAACAAGATACATAAGTGGCACATAAGCATATGAAAAGATATCTAACATCATATGTCGTTAGGAAATTGCAAATTAAAACAACCATGAGATACCACTACACATCTATTAGAATGGACAAAATTCAAAACAATGACAACACCAAATACTGATGAGAACATGTAGCAACAGGAACTTTCATTCATTGCTGTAGGAATGCAGAATGCTACAGCCACTTTAAGAGATAGTTTGGCAGTTTCTTACAAAACTAAATATACTCTTACCAAATGAGCCAGCAGTCACACTTCTTTGTATTTGCTCAAAGGAGTTGAAAACCCATGTCCACACAAAAACCTGTACACAGACTGGGTGCAGTGACTCATGCCTCTAATCCCAGCACTTTAAGAGGCTGCGATGGGAGAATCACTTGAGCCCAGGAGTTTGAGACCAGCCTGGCAACACAGCAAGACTCCATCTCTACAAAAAAAAATTTGAAAATTAGAAGAGGTGGAACAAGATGACGGAATAGAAGGCTCCATCAATCGTTCCCCCGGCAAGGACACCAATTTAACAACTATCTACACACACAAAAAAAAACATCTTTGTGAGAATCAAAAATCAGGGGAACCCTCAGGGTACCTGGTTTTAACTTCATATTGCTGAAAAACACTCTGAAGAGGTAGAAAGGAGTCTTGAATCACTGAGGCCACTCCTACCCTACTTCCCAGCAAACAGGGTGGTGTGGTGCAGAGAGGTTCTCTGAGTGCTGGGAGAGGGAAAGCATAACAATCAATAGGCATTGAACTCAGTCATGTCCTATTAGAGCAGAAAGAAAAACTCATCAAACTCAGCTGACTCTGGCCCACAGAGGAAGCATTTAAACTAGCCCTAGCCAGAAGGGAATCACCAATCCCAGCAGTTTCAACTTGAGTTTCCACGCACCTCACCATTGAGGGCTAAGGGGCTCTAAGTCTCTAAAAAAAACTTGAAAATCCAGGTCACAAGGACTGTAACTCTTAGGTGAGTCCCAGTACTGAACTGGACCCAGAGACAGTGAACTGGAGGCCTGGCAACATGACGAGATTCCATGTTGTGTTGTCATACTGAGACACCAGCTGGTGTAACTAAGGGAGTGCTGGCATCATCACTCCTCTAATCCCAGGCTGCACAGCTTGCAGCTTCGAAAGAGACCCTTCATTCTGCTTAAGAGGAGAAGGAAGAGTGGGGAGGACTTTGTCTTGTATCTTGGATACCAGCTCAGCCACAGCAGGATAGGGCATTGCTCAGAGTCATGAGACCCCCATTTCAGGCCCTAGCTCTGGGATGACATTTCTAGACATTACTTGGGCCAGAAGCAAACCTGCTGCCTTTATGGGAAGGACCCAGTCCTGGCAGAGTGCATTATCTGGTAAATGAAGAACTCCTGGGCCCTTAATAACCCACAGCAATACCCAGGTACTGTGTCAAGGGCCTTGGGTGAGCTGCTGAGACTTGCTCGCTTCAGATACCAGCTCAGCCACAGGGAGTTAGAGCAGTAAGTGGGCTCTTAGAGTCCTCAATTCCAGGACCTGATGCTTGGATGGCATTTTTGGACCTGCCTTGGGCGAGAGGGGAGCCCACAGCCCTGAAGGGTAAGTGACAAGCCAGGCAGCATTCACGACAAGCTGACTTAAGAGCCCTTGAGCCCTAAGGGAACATCCATCAGTAGTAGTCTGGTAGTAATAGTAGTAGTAGTAGTAATAGTAGACACATGGCCTGTGGTGACAGTGGCTACAATGTGAGACTCCTCTGCCTCCGGAAAAAGGAGGGAAGAGTAGGAAGGACTGCATTTGTGGGAAGGACCACATCTTGTGAACTCTAGTCAGGGACTAGAGTCAAAAACTTCTAAGAGGCCTGGGGGAACTCGCTGCCCTGAAGGGAAGGACACAGGTCTGGCTGATTTTGCCACCTACCAATGGCAGAGCCCCAGCGAACATGGGCAGTAGCCAGGGAGTGATTACAGTAGGCCTTCAGTGAGACCCAAGGCTATGCTGGCTTCAGGTCTCACCCAGCACAGTTATAGTGTTGGTGGCCACCAGGGTGCTTGTGTCACTCCATCCCCCAGCTTTAGGTGGCTCACAACAGACAGAGAGACTCCATTTGTTTGGGAAAAAGTAAGGGAAGAGAACAACAGTCTCTGCCTGGTAATCCAGAGAATTCCTATGGATCTTTTCCAAGACCATCAAGGCAGTACCTCTATGAGACTGCAAGAAACACAGTATTACTGGGCTTAGGGTGTCCCCTAAAGCAGTTACAGCTTAGATAACAACACCCAAGACCTTTCAAATATCTGGAAAGCCTTCCCAAGAAGAAAGGCTACAAATAAGTACAGACAGTGAAGACTACAATAAATGCCTAACTCTTCAATGCCCAGAAACCGAAGAACATCTGCTAGCAGCAGCACCATCCAGGAAAACATGCCCTTACCAAATGAGCTAAATAAGGCACCAGCGACCAATCCTGGAAAAACAAAGATATGTGACCTTTCAGACAGAGAATTCAAAATAGCTGTGTTGAGAAATCACAAAGAAATTCAAGAGAATACAGTAAGGAATTGATAATTATGTCAGATATATTTAACAAAGAAATCAAAATAATGAAAAAGAATCAAGCAGAAATTTTGAAGCTGAAAAATTCAATTAGTATAATGAAGAATACATCAAAGTCTTCTAATAGAATTGATCAAGCAGAAGAAAGAATTAGTGAGCTTGAAGACAGGCTATTTGAAAATACACAGAGGAGACAAAAAAGAATAAACAAAATGAAGCACACCTACAGGATCCAGAAAATGGCCTCAAAAACGCAATATGAGTTATTGGCCTTAAAGAGGAGGTAGAGGGAGAAATGGGGGTAGAAAGTTTATTCAGAGGAATAATAACATATAATTTCCCAAACCTAGAGAAAGATATCAATATGCAAGTATAAGAATGTTATAGAACATCAAGCAGATTTAATGCAAAGAAGATGACTTCAAGGCATTTAATAATCAAACTCCCAAAGATATGGGATAAAGAAAGGATTTTAAAAGCAGCAAGAAAAAAGAAACTAGTAACATACGGTGGAGCTCCAATACATCTGGCAGCAGACTAGCAGACTTTTCAGTGGAAACTTTACAGGACAGAAGAGAGTAACATGACATATTTAAAGTGCTGAAGGAAAAATATTTTACCCTAGAATAGTGTATCTGGCAAAAATATCCTTCAAACATGAAAGAGAAATAAAGATTTTCCCAGACAAACAAAAGATGAGGGATTTCATCAACCCCAGACCTATCTTACAAGAAATGCTAAAAGGAGTTCTTCAATCCAAAAGAAAAGGGTGTTAATGAGCAAAAAGAAATCATCTGAAGGTACAAAACTCACTGGTAATAACAAATACAGAGAAAAACAGAGTTACTGTAACACTGTAACTGGGGTGTGTAAACTACTCTTATCTTAAGTAGAAAGACTAAATGATAAACCAATCAAAAATAATAACTACAACAACTTTTCAAGACATATAAAGTACAATAAGATATAAATGGAAACAACAAAATGTTAAAAAGTAGGGGGATGATGTTAAGGCATAGAGTTTTTATTAGTTTTCTTTTTGCTTATTTGTTTATTCAAACAGTGGTAGGTTGTTATCAGATTAAAATAATGGGTTACAAGATAGAATTTGCAAGCCTCATGGTCAGTAATATGGTTTGGCTCTGTGTCCCCACCCAAATCTCATGTTGAATTGTAATCCTCAGTGTTGGGGGAGGGATCTGGTAAGAGGTGACTGGATCATAGGGGTGGATTTCCTCCTTGCTGTTCTGGTGAATAGTGAGTGAAAAAGAAAAGAATGATAAGAAGAAATGTATACTTTTAAAAGCATGTAGCACTTCCCCCTTCTTCCTCTCTTCCTCCTCCTCTGGCCATGTGCAGACATGTTTTGCTTCCCCTTCTGCCATGATTGTAAGTTTCCTGAGATCTCCCCAGGCTTGTGAAACTGTGAGTCAATTAAACCTCTTTTCTTTATAAATTACCTAGTCTTAGGTAGTTCTGATAGCAGTGCAAGAATGGACTAATACAATAACTTCAAACCAAAAAACATGCAATGGACACACACAGAGAAAAGCAAGAAACTAAATCATACCACCAGAGAAAATATGTTAAGTGAAATAAGCCACGCACAGAAAGACAAACATCGCATGTTTTCACTTATTTATTGGATCTAAAAATCTAAACAATTGAACTCATGGGCATGGAGAATAGAAGAATGGTTACCAGAAGGTGGGAAGGGTAGTGGGGAGTTAAGGGGAGAGGTGGGGATGGTTAATGGGTGCCAAAAAATACAAAGAATGAAAAAGATGATTTGATAGCACAACAGAGTGGCTTTAGTCAATAACAACTGAATTGTGCATTTTAAAATAACTAGACCAGGCATAGTGCCTCATGCCTGTAATCCCAGCACTTCGGGAGGCTATGGTGGGAGGATTACTTGAGGTCAAGAGTTTGACACCAGCCTGGCCAACATGGTGAAACCCCATCTCTACTAAAAATACAAAAATTAGCCCGGCGTGATAGTATGTGCCTGTAATCCCAGCTACTCAGGAGGCTGAGGTAGGAGAATTGCTTGAACCTGGGAAGGCAGAGGTTGCAGTGAGCTGAGATCATGCCACTGCACTCTAGCCTGAGTGATAGAGAGAAATTCCATCTCAAAATAAATAAATAAATAAATGCAATCAGATTGTTTACGACACAAAGGATAAATACTTGAGAGGATGGATGCCCTGTTCTCCATAATGTGATTATTACACATTGCATGCCTGTACCAAAACATTTCATGTACCCCATAAATATATATATATATACCTATGTACCCACAAAATTAAATATTTAAAAATTTTTTGAATTAAATATTAGCTAGGTATGGTGACACATGCCTGTAATCCCAGCTACTCAGGGAGGATGAGGCACGAAAATCACTGGAGCCCAGGAGTTCGAGGCTGCAGTGAGGGCTGTAATTGTGCCTTGGCATTCCAGCCTGGGTGACAAAGTGAGACCTTGTCTCTCTTTTAAAAAAATCCATGAGTTTAAGACCAGCCAGGGCAACATAGGAAGACCCTATCTCTATAAAAATAAAAAATTAGCTGGCTGTGGTGGCATACATCTGTAGTCCTAGCTACTTTGGAGACTGAGGTGGGAGGATCGCTTGAACTCAGGATTTTGAGGCTGCAGTGAGCTATAATAGCACCACTACACTCCAGCCTGGGTGACAGAGCAATATTCTGTCCCCCAAAAAGCGCCTGTAAAGAGATGTTTCTAGCAGCTTTATTCATAATTGCCAACACTTGAAAGCAACCAAAATGTCCTTCAGTCGGTGAGTGGCTAAATAAACTAGAGTAATCCAGACAATGGAATATTATTCACACTAAGAAATGAGCTATCAAAACGTGAGAAAATATGGAAGAAACATAAATGCACATTACTAAGTGAAAGAAGCCAATCTGAAAAGGCTACATACCGTATTATTCCAAATATATGCCATTCTGGAAAAGGCAAAACTATGGATACAGCAAAAAGATCAGTGGTAGCCAGGGTGAAGGGGGAGGGAGAAATGAATAGGCAAAGCACAGAGGATTTTTAGGGCACTGATACTATTCTGCATGAAACTGTAATGGTGGATTCACGTCATTATACATTTGTCCAAACCCATAGAATGTGCAACAACAGGAGTGAACCCTAATGTAATCAATGGACTTTGGGTGATGATGATATATCAATGTAGTTTCATCAGTTGTAACAAATTTACCACTGTGGTGTGGGATGTTGATAGTGGGAAGTGCTAGAGTGTAGGGTAAAAACAGTTGAAACAACAACGACAACATATAGGCAAAATAGTAAATGGGTAGGGTAAAATGTGCTAAGATCCTTTTGTTGGTAAAGAGAAGGACAGAACCATTAAGTAACTTGTTGGATTTATTAGAAAAATTATATTTAAGTATCATAAAATTGTAAAGAAATCCTTGAAAGGATAAAAATACAATATATAGCTTCTAAACCAACAAAAGAAATTAAAGGAATATGGAAAGCTTTGTTAATCCAATAGAAAGTCTGGGAGGGAAAGGAAGAGAGAGAAAGTAAGGAAAATGGTGAATAGAACCTAAAGTAGGCGGGAAAAAAGCAAATTGCAGAATGATATGCATATATTGACACAATTTATATGAAGTTTTAAAAGCCCAGAAAACACTTAAAGCCCACCAAAGCATCTGAATAGACATTTCTCAAAAGGAGAAATACAAATGGCCAACGAATATGTGAAAAAATGTTCAACATCACTAATCATCAGGTAAATGCTAATTAAAACAACAATGAGATCTTATCTTACCCCATTTTTAATGACTATTATCAAAAAGACCAAAATAAAATGCTAGTGAGGATGTGGAGAAAAGGGAACTCTTATATCTTGTTGGTAGGAATGTACATTTGTATAACCATTATGAAAAGCAGTATGAGATCCTGCTGTAAAACTAAAAATAGAATTACTATATTATCCAGCAATTCCATTAATGAATATTTATCCAAAGCAAAGGAAACCAATATATCACAGGAATATGTGGTGGCCCCGTTTATTGTAGTGCTATTTACAATAGCCAAGATATGAAATCAACCTAAGTGTCCATCAATGGATGAATGGATAAAGAAAATGTAGAATGGAATGGAATATTATTCAGGACTATTAAAAAGTGAAATCCTTTCATTCACAGCAGCATGGATAAGTCTGGATGACATTATGTCAAGTGAAATAAGGCACAGAAAGGTAAATGCCACATAGTCTCACTCATATGTGGAAACTAAAAAAGCTGAGCTCAGAGAAGCAGAAAGAAGACTTATGATTATTAGAGGCTGGGAAGCATAGGGAGGAGAAGAGGATAAGGAGCTGGTTAACAGATACAGTTACAGCTAGATGGGAGGATATGTTCTACTGTTGTATAGCACTATAGCATAACTATAGTTAATAATAATGGTATATTTTTTAAAAACTAGGAGAGAGAATTTTGAATGTTTTCAGCACAAAGAAATGATAAATGTTTCAGATGATGGATATACTAATTAATCTAATTTGATCATTATACATTGTATGTATCAAAATATTACTCTTATTCCATAAATATTTAAAATTATTACATGTCAACTAAACAAAAGAAAAATAGCGAGAAGAGAAGAATTGTAATGTTCCCAACACAAACAAATGATAAATGTTTGAGGTGATGGATATTCTAATTACCCTGAATTGGTCACTACACATTGTATACATGTATCAAGATAGCTCATGTACCCCCAAAATATGTACAACTATTATATCTATTTTTAAAATAAATAAAATACATTAGGCAACAATAAATAAATAAATAATAACAAAAAACACAAAGCCCATAATATTACTTATTGTTTATGGATACCTAAACAATAAACAAAAAATTTGTGAAAACAGTTATCTCTGGAAAGAAAGGAGAATAAGAACAAGGAAGGATATACAGAGGACACCAACTCTGTGAATGTTCATTTCTATTTTTAGCAACTGGTTTTTAAAATAATAAAACATGTTAAGATTTCATAAAGATGGCTGGAATAAAAAAGACAGGAATAAAAAAATATAACAAATACCCAGGCATTTGTTATATATTTTTATTCTTGTCTCTCCATTTGAAATAATTACTTCTTGGAAAAAAATAAGTTGAAAAAGAGAGGAGAGCAAAGACAGGAGAGCAAAGAATATCTATTTTATAATAATAATTAAAATAACATACATGTTGAGATAAACATGCAAAAAATGGATAGAAAAGACAGACTCACTCTTAACAGTGATTGTCTTTGAAGGATAAGATTGCAACCTACTTCCACTGTCTGTTCTATATTGCTATTTTTTATTTTGTTTTGTTTTATAATGAACATGCTTTACTATGGTAAGCAGTAAAAGAACAGTTATTTTTCAGGTAGAGACAATGTACAAGAAAACAAGGGAGTCTGAACACAACTTTAGTCTTCATTAGGAAAACTCAAAGCAACAACAGTTTTTAAAAACAAGAAAAAGAACATATTTGAAATGCCATTTTAAAGCAAGTCTCTGAATTTAGTGTTATCCTCCATCAAAATGCTGGGAGAAGTTATTAACTAACTGATGCAAAATTTAGATATCTTATTGTATTCTTGCTAAGCATTTCCATGGGCAAAAATGAAAGAATGAGATGATGTGATAATTTTGATTAAAGGGATGCCTGTGCTATCTTACGGCAGCTGGTTTTGAAGATTAGGCCATTCTTAGGCTGTAATTGGATAATACTGGCTTTGTTGATTTGGAGTAGAAGGCTAATCCAGCGAGTTTACAGTGACAACCAAACTGTTAGATCGCTGGCATGGTAACAAGAAAAGAGGAAAACAAAATGCAATGATAGACTGGAATAGCCCTCTTTCCTGCCAGTGGCAGTATAATTATACCTTGGGTTGAAAGTATATTTATATTTAATAGAAATGGTACATATTCACAAGTATGAAGATCACAGCATAGATCATGAATGAATACACCATAATATGCATCTTGTAAAGTGGAGGGCTAATTTCAAAACAGAAGTCATAGTTCCAAGATGTAACCTCTGTGCTAAGTAAACACATTTTGAATGGAATTATATTGTACATAATGGAGGTATAGGATAATTACATCTTTCAATATCATGTTGCAATATCATTGTGAACATATGTTATAAAACATATCCATTAGTGAGTTCATTATCTTTAATGGAAAAGGAGAATTGCCTTAATCATAACTCATAATCCTATTGCTGAGATAGAAATGAGTCATATGTAAGCTGTTAGTAGAGAAGAACATAAAGGAAAATGAAAAAGATTTGCATCAAACAATGTAATGCCAAATATATAGGGCATTATACATATACATATTATAAACGTACTACTTCAACATCAGCAGTACGTTTCTCATCAAATTTTTTAGAAAGCCTAATGGGTAATTTTTTTTTTTGAGATGGAGTCTCGCTCTGTAGCCCAGGCTAGAGTGCAGTGGCACAACCTCAGCTCACTGCAACCTCCACTTCCTGGGTCCTGGCTCAAGCGATTCTCCTGCCTCAGCCTCCCGAGTAGCTGGGATTACAGGCATGCGCCACCATGCCCAGCTAATTTTTGTATTTTTAGTAGAGATGGGGTTTCACCATGTTGGCCAGGCTGGTCTTGAACTCCTGACCTCATCATCCACCCACCTCCCAAAAGTGCTGGAATTACAGGCTGAGCCACCCACCATGCCCAGCCCTAATGGGTAAATTTTGAAAGATCATTTTAGGTCAGCATTTTCCAAAAATGAATATAAAAATTACCCAGAATGGGTCTCTCTAAAAGGACAGAAGAGGGTCCACTATGGCCCTCTAAACGACGTATTGATTCATCTGGAGGAAAAGTAGTCTCTGTCAACATGCTCCATCTTTTGCAGGAACTGCCATCAAGTTAAAAGCTGCTGTGGAACGTGGCAGTATTTATTAAAATTTTAAATGTTCATAACCTTTGATATAGCTTTTTAGTTTGTAGGAAATTATTCTACAGGATGCTATAACAGCACAAAGATGTATACACAAGGATATTCATTGCAGTATTGTTTGTAGTCTTCTGCAATAGCTAAAAGTTGGTAGCAATCCAAATATTCATCAATAGAGAAATATTTAAATAAATCATGCTATATGCACAGAATGAAATGCTATACACACACACACACACACACACACACACGTACACACATGTACACACAGAGACTCATAAGTACCAACATGGAAAGATGTGCTTATACATTAAGTGAAAAAAGTATGCTGTGCAATGTTATGTTGAATATGATCCCATTTTCATTGTTGGTATGTGTACATAAGAAAGAAAGATTAGAAAAAAAAAAAGAAACAAAGATTAGGCTGGGCGCGGTGGCTCACGCCTATAATCTCAGCACTTTGGGAGGCAGAGGCGGGTGGATCACCTGAGGTCAGGAGTTCCGGATCAGCCTGATCAACAGGAAGAAACCCCGTCTCTACCAAAAATACAAAAAAATTAGCTGGGTGGGCTGGCTCATGTCTGTAATCCCAGCAACTTGGGAGGCTGAGGCAGGAGAATTGCTTGAACCTGGGAGGCAGAGGTTGCGGTGAGCTGAGATCATGCCATTGCACTCCAGCCTGGGCAACAAGAGTGCATCTCCATCTCAGAAAAAAAAAAAGAAAGAAAGAAAGAAAACTTACAGGAATGAGCTGTAAATCGTTAACAATGGGGGCTATGAAATACTTTCATTTTTCAATTTACATGTTTATGAATCTTGTATACTGTACACACTAATTTTGTAATCAGAAAAAAAATAATTTAAAAATTAGACCTGTTAGACTGATGAGACTGAGATTCTTTATACACATATAAAAACACACACACATAAACTAGTTTAAGCATTTTGACTGACAGGCCAAACTGATCAAAAATATATGTAGAAACAAACTAGGCTATACAAGCTTTATTTTTTTCTTTATGGTGGTGTTATGGGCTGAATTGTCTCCTTCCAAAATTGGCATATTGAAGCCCTAACCCCCAGTAGTTCAGAATATGGCAGAATCTGGAAATAGGACCTCTAAAGAGGCAATTAAGTTAAAATGGGGTCATTAGCATGGCCCCGATCCAATATGACTGGTGTGTTTATTGAAAGAGGAAGAGATTAGGACAAAGACACACAAACAGAGGGAAGACCATGTGAGGACACAAGGAAGCTAAGGAGACAGGCCTCAGATGAAACCAAACCTGCTTGAGAATTGTGAGAAAACAAATTTCTGTTGTTCAAGCCACTCAGTTTGTGATATTTTGTAATGGCAGCCCTAGCAAACTAATACAAATAGTAGACTGATAAGGCACGTTATAAAAACTACCATAAATCTACATTTTAAAACTGACTTTATAACAACATGGATGAACTTTGAAAACAGTATGCTAAGTGAAAGAAATCAGTCACAAGCGACTATGTATTATATGATTCCACTTATATAAAATATCCAAAATAGGCAAATCCACAGAGACAGAAAGCTATTAGTGATTGTCGAGGCCTAGGCTTTGTAGGAGAATTAGGAATGACCACTAATAGATACAGGATTTCTTTGGAGGGAAATTAGGAATGACCACTAATAGATACAGGATTTCTTTGGGGGTGTAGAACATGTCCTAAAATTGATTGTGATAATGGTTGCACTTCTGTCTGAACAACTAAAACCATTGAGTTGTACTATTTAAATAGATGAATTGAATGATTTGTGAATTATATCTCAATAAAGCTGTTTTTAAAACTTGGTCCTAGGTGTTCTTGATCCTAGGAGTTCTAGACCACCCTGGGCAACACAGAGAGACTCCATCTCTACAAAAAAAAAATTTTTAAATTAGCCAGGCACGGTGACACATGCCTGTAGTCCCAGCTACCGAGGAGGCTGAGATGGGAGGATCACCTGAGCCAGGGAGATCCAGGCTGCAGTGAGCCATGACTGTGTCACTGCACTCCAGTCTGAGCAAAAGAGTGCAATCTTTGTCTCAATCAATCAATAGTGTCTCAATCAATCAAACAATAAAACTTGGTTTCAAGGAATAAAGAGAGCAATTGCAAAATTCAAAATAGAGAAGTAACCATAGACAGATGAAATCAAAAGAATTACACAAGAATTTGCTCAACTCTATACAAATACATTTGCAAACTTGGGTGAAATGGACTATTTGCTATGAAAATTTGAATTATCAGAATTAACTCATTGGAAAAACATAACAAAAGCCACAAAAAAGGAAAAATAAAAGAAAAATTAACTCAAGTAGTGACTGAAATAAACAACAAATTATTCTAAATTATTTTGGAAAATGATGTCAAAGAGTACCCCACAAAATATATGAGGTTCAGAAGTTTCAAATATGTTCTACCAAATACTCAAGCATTGAATAACTTCAATGTTACTTCACCTGTTCCATAGTAGAGGGAAGAATCCAAATTATTTTCTTCAAAGTTCAAAGAAAGCAATAGCTCAGTCTCACTTATGAATATCAATGCAAAAATCCTACACAAAATGTAAACAGAAGTAGATAGCCTGTGGGAAGAATAACACCACCAATTACTAAGTAGTTTTATTTCTGGAAGTCAAATTTATTTTAATGTTAGGGAATTTGTTAATATAATGTACTATATTAATAGAGCAAGGAAGAAAAAATAATATGATCATTTTCATAGGTGCTGAAAGGTACTTGAAACAATTCAACATCCATTTCTGTTTTAAAATACTCTTTATAAATTAAGAATAGACACATACTTGCTTACCATTATGTTATTTTAAAAAGTTTGATACTGATGCATAAACAAATAGACATGCATAGCAACAGAACAGAATACAGTCCAGAAATAGAGCCAAATATATATCAGACTTTAGTAAGAAAAGCCACATTTCAAATCAGTGGGTGAAAAGGATGTATTCAACAAACGGCATAGTGACAACTGGATAGACATAGGTTGGATACCTACAACATTCCTTGTACCAAAACAAATTCCAGATGGGATTAAGGGATTCTTAAGAAACTAGAATGTATTTTAAAATTAGTTGGATATATTTATGACCTTAAGAGAGGGAATGTCCATTTCAGCATGACACAAAATGCCAAAAGCCGTAAGGACAATTTTGATATATTTGCCTAGATTAAAAATTAAAATTTTCTGCAGGGGAAAAAAAAACTTCTCACCTCAAAATAATTCTAGATGGATGAAAGATTTAAACATATTTTTAAATCATAAAAATAACATGGACTTTTTTTTAAATAACTCCAACATGGAAGTCTTTCCAAAGAAAGATATGAAATCCAAGAGCTGTAAAGAAAAGACTGACACATTTGAATGCATAAAATCCTTAAGTGGTTTGCATGGAAAAAACACTATAACCAATGTGTAAAGAAAAACTGGGCAAATATTGGCAATTCATACCAGAGATGCAGCACCAAATTTTTTAATAAATAAAGAGCTCCTACAACTTAAAAAAGAATAACACCAATAGCAAAATAGACAAAAGAAATGGACTGACAGTTCACAGGAAGACAAATAAATTGTTTTTATTTATTTATTTTTATTATTTATTATGATGATGATTATTTTTTGTAAAGATGGAGTTTCACCATGTTACCCAGGTTGGTCTCGGACTCCTGAGCTCAGGCAATTCACCCATCTCTGCCTCCCCAAATTCTGGGATTACAGGTGTTTTTTATCTTTATTAGAGATAGACTCCCCCTCTGTTGCCCAGGCTGGAGTACGGTGGTACAATTATAGCTCACTGCAGCCTCCACCTCCCAGGTTCAAGTGATCCTCCCATCTCAGCCCCCTGAGTAGCTGGGACTACAGGTTCAAGCCACACGCCTGGCTAATTTTTATATTTTTGGTAGAAACAGGGTCTTGCTATGTTGGCAAGGCTAATCTCAAACTCCTGGCTCCAAATGATCTTCCCACTTCATCCTCCCAAAGTGCTAGGATCACAGGTATAAGCCACCATGTCCAGCCAGAAATTGCATTTTTTTTGCTGTTGTTTGAGACAGACTCTCACTCTGTCGCCCAGGCTGGAGTGCAGTGGTTCACTCTCAGCTCACTGCAAACTCTGCCTCCCGGGTTCAAGGGATTCTCCTGCCTCAGCCTCTCAAGTAGCTGGGATTACAGGCATGGACCACCATGCCTGGATAATTTTTGTATTTTTAGTAGAGACAGGGTTTCACCATGTTGGCCAGGCTGGTCTCCAACTCCTGACCTCAGGTGATTCTCCCATCTCGGCCTCCCAAAGTGCTGGAATTACAGGTGTGAACCACCATGCCTGGCCAGAAATTGCTTTTAGAATATGAAAATTACTGAAGTTTACTCATAATGAAAGAAACACATGTTTACAATAAGATGCCACTTTTACCTATCAAATTGCCAAAGATCCAAAAACTTGATGACTATTTTTCATGTGGGTATGGGAAAACAGGCACTCTTCCATATTTTTTCTTCTTTTATTTATTTTTTGTTTGTTTGTTTTGAGACAGGGTCTCCCTCTGTCGCCCAGGCTAGAGTGCTCACTGCTCACCGCAACCTCCACCTTGCAGGCTCAAGCAATCTTCCCACCTTAGTCTCCCCAGTAGCTGGGACTACAGGCATGAGCCACCATGCCCAGCTAATTTTTGTATTTTTTTGTAGAAACAGCAGTCTCACTATGTTGGCCAGGCTGGTCTCAAACTCCTGGGCTCAAGCAGTCCACCCACCTCAGCCTCCCAAAGTGCTGGGATTACAAGTATGAGCCACAGTACCTGGCCCCACATTTCTAATGTGAGTTTAAATTAGTGCAAGCAGCCTGGAGATCAATCTAGCAATATCTATCAAAATTTAAAATGATTGACTCAACAATAATATTTCAGGGGTTTTATCCTACTCCAACATTTGCAAATGACATGCACACAGATATTTATTGCAGCATTGTTTGCAACAGCAAGGGCTGGAAACAATTGAATGCCCACCAAACAGGAGACAATTTAAATAAATAAAAGACCTGTATGTTTGTATAAGCAATCTCTAGAAGATATCTGAAAAATGGTAACAGTGGCTATTTCTGAAGAAGTAAACTGAGAAAGTGGGGATCTGCAATTAAAAAGAGATTACCATTTCATTATATGTATTTTCAGTACTGCTTGAACTTTTTACTATGCCTATTTTTAAACTGTTATTTTTTAATAAACATACAGAAATTAGTTTGTACTAAGTACTATAAACTTTCAAATATTAACTCAGATATTTTTCATAACAACTCTATGAAGCATGCAATTTTTTTTTTTTTTTTTTTGAGATAGAGTTTCACTCTTGTTGCCCAGGGCTGGAGTGCAATGGTGTGATCTCAGCTCACTACAACCTCTGCCTCCCGAGTTCAAGCAATTCTCTTGCCTCAGCCTCCCTAGTAGCTGGTATTACAGGCGCCCACCACCACACCCAGCTAATTTTTTGTATTTTTAGTAGAGATGGGGTTTCACTATGTTGGCCAGACTGGTCTCGAATTCCTGACCTTAGGCGATCCACCTGCCTCAGCCTCCCAAAGTGCTGGGATTACAGGCATGAGCCACCGCACCCGGCCACATGCACTTTTGTTATCGCCATTACACAGATGAGGAAGCCCAGGCATGCCAGGCCACATTATGATTTCCATGGGCCCTGGTCACTTTGGCCCTTATGGGATCCTTCCTGCACATATATATATGTAATACATGTATTACATGTATTACATATATATATATATATGGCCACTGGGTGAGGTGGCACATGTTTGTAGTCCCAGCTACTCAGAGGGCTGTGGCAAGAGAAACACTTGAGCCCAGGAGTTTAAGACTGTGGTATGCATTTCCCAAAGCGAGGCCAGAGGCGGAAAAATGGTTATTTGCTGAACTTCTCAGAAGGGTGCAGATGCCAGGTACTCTTGAGGGGCTGAGAAAACCCAGCAGCAGGGCCTTGGTACTTGGAAGAAGGGCTGTCCCCCTCCAAGCGGCGGTGACTCTCAATGTGGAGCCACCACAGTGATTTCACATTTTACGAGATTATCCTGATGGAGATGGAGTCCCATGATGCAGCCTGGCCTTTCCTAGAGCCTGTGAACCCATGTTTGGACCAATCTTATTTTGAATAAGGTTAAAAAGAAAAAAGAAATGTCTAAAGAAAAAACCCCTGGTTTTGTCATGTGATGTTCCACAAGTGCGGCTGTAGAAAAGTGCTTGTCAATTGAATAAAAAACCACACTTGATAGAGGAGAAAAAAAAGACTGTAGTATGCTATGATCACACCTGTGAATAGGCACTGCACTCCAGACTGGGCAACATAGCAAGACCCCATCTCTTAAAATAAACTTAAAATTGTATTTTACAATTGCTTTGGTATATAAAAACAAATATAATCTGAGCTGAATTCATTATATTTCATTATTTTATATGCATTTTTTCCTTCTGATTTTACAAGAAAACACTTACATGAGATCCTAAAATTAAATATTTTGTGGGTTCCTAAAACAGGACCTAGGCCCTGTGCCTACCATGCCTAATGTTTAAGTCACCCCTGCAGGTACAGAATAACTTGCCCAGGTCACACAGTCAAGTGGTAGAGCTGAGTTTTGAATCCAGATAATGTGGCTTCAGAATCTATGATTTTAACCTCCATGCTAGGCAAATAGAGCAAATCACATGGGGGAAATCATATGCATGTTATGTAGTATTTTAGAGACAAAATTTATGCACATATATGCCTCGCCTCTGTCTCTGGAAGAATTCACAAACATATATATATATATATATATATATATATATATATATATATATGTATTTATATATATGTATTTATATATATATTTATCTGGAGAAAGAAACTAGGAATTGGGGACATGGGAGAATTCCTTTTCATTGTTCATTATATGCTCCTTCACACTGTTAGTTATTTTTTACCATGAACATATATTTATAAATTAGGAAAGTGAGTCTCAAGCAGGATTAAGTAACTTCCCCAAGGTTACACAGGAGTAAAGAAACCTCAAAGTTTACTCTGGCATGAATAAAATATTTAAGTTTGTTTTCTTGATGGAACATTTGGGCAAGGAGCATATAATTTTGGTTTCTTAAAATTAAACTTTTATTTAAAAATAATTCAAGGTAATAAGGGTTATAATTTTTCCCTGCCCTACACTTTTTAGGTTCTCTGGAAGTACTTTCTCCATATCCACAAATCAAAATACCTACAGGATTCAACAGCTTCACATTAGAGTCAATTTTCCAGCTACATTATTTATTAGAGAGTTGGAAGTTTATAAATATGAACAATCAGCCATTCAACAATACCTCCTCCATCTTAAATATAGACCTTTCCTGTATCTCTGTTAAATTTCATCATTTTAGTCCATAGGAGCAGTCAGCCAGACTCTTTTTGTATCATGATTATGGATCCAGTGCATTCATCTTTATGGCACCCTTGAATCTGGCAAGCATGCTTTCCAGGTTTCATCCAAATAATTGATTAAAATATTTAACACATGACAGGACTTAAGCAGAGCCCTGATGATGGGACTAGAGTTCTCTCCAAGATCACATCAATCCACTGCTTTGGCTAATAAGCTACCAGTTCAATTGACTGTACCACCTATCATTCCACTCACATCCCCTCTTCCCCCTTTTCCCTAGGATATCTGGAGATCCAAGTGTTTTACTGCAAAGTGTCCATAACATTCCATTTCTCACTGTGCTGCTCAGAGCAGGTATTTAAAACTAACAAAGGATTGGTTTCTTTACTACATTCTGCAGGCTTCTGAATTTAACAACCTGGTCAATACACCAGAACTCAAACACAAACCTTTTAGAAAAGCTATAATTCCCCATGGCCCCCAAATCTTTCATAACACATTTGTACAGAACATTTTAAAATGCAAAGATATGCAATCATTTCCCCCCTAGGATCAACCCACTGCCACCCAAAATAACCCAGACAACTGAACACAGCAGCTGGCAAAAGGATGGAGGTCTCTAATCATGGGGGCAGAGAGCTGAATGCATACCACAGGGAATTACTGAAGAAGCATTCTCTGTAACAACCCCTTGCTCTATATCTAGCTGCAATATGCAAGCTACAGTCAAAGTGTCAGGAGGAGAACATATTTTCTGATTTCCCCTGTAATCACACACACTGTCATTGAATATTTACAGTGGTAACCCTAACTTAACACAATTGCTATGTTTCTAAAAAGTTTGCTATAAAGTAGAATTTACTGAAAAAGAACTCATTTTTTTCGTTGACTTGTCTTACAACCCCACATTGCCCTGGAAAGAATTTTGTTCCTTGGTTATTTAAAAAAATACACTTACGGATATAGCAGAATTTTCAATGTTAGAGGAAAGAACCATGATTAGCACTAAAATAATAAATAACATGTTTTACTCAAAATGTCACAGAAAAGAATGACTAAAAGTAAAAAAATTCTAGAATGTCAGCTATTCTGGCAATAAGATTATTTAGCTGATATTGCTTCACATATAGTTTCACTAGAAAAACTCAGTTTTGCACCGTTCTAGTATTTCTTCCTGTTTTAGATGTACCATCTTTTTTTCAGATCCCTTTAACAATCTGAGTATGGTGGCTCATGACTGTAATCCCAGTAACTTGGGAGGCTGAGGGAGGAGGATTTCTTGAGGCCAGGAGTTTAAAACCAGCCTGGGCACCATAGAGAGACCCTGTGTCTCTGTCGTACCACTCCACTCCATCCTGGCGGACAGAGTGAGACCCCCATCTCAAAATAAGAAAAAAAGCTGAACAGCTGTCTTTAACAGATGAAGTCTGTATGCTTTGTTAAAGGATTTGTTTTAATAAGAGAAGATAATACATAAAGTAGGTCTGTTTAGATATGCAGTTGATTGGCAGTTGATTAATGTCCAAAAAATGATTAGCAAAATTAAATTGTGACTCTGCTATTCCTAACATAATGGGGGTGCTGCTTTCATTAAGGTATGCTATTGCATCAGAATAGTGTTTGTTGAGATGGCAAAATGCTGATTATAGTTAGATATTAATTGCTTGAAGTCATTTGTCATTCCAAGATAGGGTTAGTTATAATAATAGCTAATTTTTACTGAGCATTCACTAAATACTAGATACTGTGTGAAGTGTTTTACATATATTAGTCACATTTAAAGCTGATGACATCCTATGAAGCAGAAAACATTATCATCTATATTTTATAGAAGAAATAGGCACAGAGAAGCTAAGTAATTTGAACAAGATCACATAGCTAATAAGTGGTAGCACATGATATGAAATTACACTAATTTCAGAGCCTGAACTCAACCACTATGCTGAGAAAGGAATTTGGCATTTCTGCTGGTGATGAATTCGGAAGTAGATGACAATAGCAGCAACTTCGTTAAAAAAAAAAAAAAAAAAAAGGTTTACTCTTTGTATTTTACTAAATGCACAAATTTCTTGATTTCAAAGTTTCTCTAAATCAATCGCTATAAAATGAGAGACATCTAACTACTCAGGCTGGACTCAGTCAAGATTATCTGTATCTGTAAATGGCTTTTACTTAGATTGTAATTGAACCTTCCCCTCAATATAGTAGCTTTTATATCTTTATGGTAAGTGACCAAAGAGTGCATTGCTATAGAGAAGGGCTAGGAAGAGAAATGAGAAAGATTGTTTTCCTGAGGTTTGACTGAGGGATATGGCAGGGAAGGCTCAGAGGTACACTTACTAGGAGCACATGAGACCAGTGCTCTTAAGACTCAACTCTCTTTCATATATAAATTATTTAAAATTTTCACACAGCTTGTAATAATAATCCTCATTCTATGCTATATTCAACAGAACACAATTACAACCAAATATGTTAATATACCTAATACTGATATTTAAGATTCTTGTTTCATAGTTGAGAAGTCATATGAGAAATAAAGATTCTAAAAGAGTAATCGTGATTTTTTTTGAGTGATGTACTAATAAAAATATGCTAAACAATTGAGCTGAATCCTGACATCCTCTGAATTACACACAGATCCTGTCCTTTTTTTTTTTTTTCACATTCTCCCCAGTTTTCAAAACGATCTCTCCTCTCTACATGGTCTCTCAAAGTCCCTCTTGAATAACAATAAACTGATTATCACAAAACCAATCTTACATCCTTTCCCTTAAACTATATGCAAATTACCTATTTTTCATTCTCACTCCAAAAAAAAATAAATCTAGCTTCTACATCCCAAATCAGTTACTGCTTTTATGCTGTTTCTTCTGATTTAAGGGCGGCAACAATTATTATTTCTAGTATTATTCATGGTCTTCCAGAGACTAGCAAGGCTATAATTCATGCTTTACTGCAATTGGTAAATCAGGCAAGTGAAAAACAGCAAGAGCCCATAATTTAAGTCCTCTCTGGGTTCTTAATCTAAGACTCTGGCATTTGAATTAGGATCAATAATACATGGGCAAAATTAAACCATGAAGCCAGCATATATAAATTACTATAAAATCTAACTCTATCACCCTGAAACTCGTAAATTAAGAATTGAGATGGAAATTCTACTTTTAATCCTTTGTATTAATCTTAATACTACAGCATATACTACACTACATAGATGTATATCTTGTTTTCATTTAAACTGTCTGTTAACATAGATTTGGGCCTTTTGATCTAAAACAAAAGCCAATAATGTGCAGATAACAAGTTATTCCTCTGAAAAAAGATATTTTTCCATTTAAAGAAATTCCAGAAACATTTTTATGTCATCAAATCTATATGCCATTAATTCTAAGCAATGGGAATGATATCCTATTTTCTCTTAGTTATGATTTAGTTCTGGACTCTTTTCATTCCCATCCTCTCCTTTTTCCCTTTGATTCCTGTTTTCAAAGAATTGTGTATAAACTAAAATTATAAGATTGAAAGACTGCTGAAAAACAGAAGAATGGCCAGCCTATTTCAGATGACACAAAGGAAGGTGGTCTTTAATTATGTGTCCCCAAATTACCTATGAATGCCTGCCCCGTGGGAATGGAAGTGAATATTCCTCTTTCCTTTCCTATATTACTGGGGTTCTTCTCGTCTATCGCTTTTTGTCCACCACTACGTTTCCTTCCACTACCTAGTATCTCTTCTGCCCAGTCCTAGTCCAATTTTGTCTAAGTGCTGGCTTGCAAACGGAGACAGGAAAAAAAAAAGAGGAGGGGATGCTACTAAAGGAAAGGGAGGAACTAACATTCCTTCACCATCTTCTTTGTGCCAAACACTGAACCAAGCATTTTACACATGCCATCTCATTTAACTGTATAATAGCCCTGCAAAATTATGCTACTGTCTTCATTAGACAGATGATGAAACTAAGGTTGAAAGACCTCAAGCAATGCATCCAACACACAGCTAGCAAATGTCAGGAAGGGAATAAGAGGGATTGAAAAACTGAAGGGTAAGCAAACTCTGTTCACTTTACACTTTACTCCATCTCTCCAGCCCTCACCCTGGGTTCATCTTCATGGGAACAGGTGCCAGTTGCCGCCAGCCTAATATCCTCAATGAGCCTTAAACAGTAACTCTTAATGCTATCTTAAACTTAATTCTCAAACGTTATTTACAATAATGTCATACATACAGTCTCAGAGACAAATGAAAGGATGAGAGTACCTTTGGACTTCCATTTCTGGGAATAAGCACTAGATCTTCTGAAAAATCTTCTGCTACATAATAACTATAAATTCTGTAGGTTTATTTTTAATCTTTTTGATGTATAACACAACACAGCCAGCAAAAGAGAGGAGGAAATCTCCAGAGATCAAAAAATGAAAAAGAAGCTGAGAACATAACTGTAATGGATGCTAATGCTTCAACAGCTCTGGGTGTTTTTGCACTTGTCAGTAATCAATATTCAAAAAGATATTAGCAGAGAACTTACAGAATTATGAAAGCTATAAATCTCCAAATTAAAAAAACACAAACCTTGTAATAGAATTTTAAAAAGAAAGAAATTCCACATCTAAACACATTGATGTTAAATATCAAAACAAAATATTTTAAAGTAGCCAGAGAGAGAAGATAGATTATCTAAAAAGGAAAAACAATTAAACTGACAGCAGGCATCCCCACAGCAACAATAAATATACAGGACAATAAAATAATATCTTCAAAGTGCTGAGAGAAAATAATTGTCAACTTGGAATTGTGAAACACAACAAAACCATCTATCAAGAATTATGGCAAAATAAAGACATTTTCAGACAAAAGAAAACTAAGTTTCATCAATAGAACCTCATCAAAGGAAATTCTAGTGAATATACTTCAGAAAGAAGAAAAATGAACCCCAAAAGCAGGACTAAGATACAAGAAGAAATGTCTTATAAAGAAATTAGAAAACGTGGTTAAAGCCAAGCAATAATTGACTGCATAAAACAGTAATAATGATGTATAATTTGGATAAGGAGGAGGTACAATATTGGACAGCAACAACAAATAAAATGGGAGATTGAGTGAAGTTAATGCATTCTAAAGTTCTAGTTTTGTTTTAGAAGAGTAGAGATGTTTATTTCATTAGCAAAGAGACTTCAGTCAAATATGCATGTTAAAAATTTAAAAGTAATAGTAAAATTAAAAATGTTTGAAAATTAAAACAAAACAGCCTTCATCAAGCCAAAAATAGACCAGAAGAAAGAAAAAAAGGAAATGGGAAAAAAGCAGAACAAATAACATACAATAACACAGTGAAAATATATCCAAATATATCAGCAAATATAGTAAATATAAATCAACTTCAAAATAAAGATTTTCAGGTCAGATTAAAAATAAATTCAGTCTATTTCTAGGAAGATAGGTAGATATACTTGTTTTATATATATTACGTTAAAGTATATATAAGGCTATGAAAGGAGGAGAAAAGAAAACAGAGGGGTTAGG
Organism: Cheracebus regulus; assembly: GCA_963574635.1. Classification (NCBI taxonomy): domain Eukaryota; kingdom Metazoa; phylum Chordata; class Mammalia; order Primates; family Pitheciidae; genus Cheracebus; species Cheracebus regulus. The sequence goes on from CAUYQU010026079.1 coordinate 105,123, forward strand.
GACCTTGGGGTCCAAGATATGACATGATGCTAAGTTCTTTGGATATTTTTCTTGCCTATACATGCCAGACTTCAAGCTGAAGAAGCTGACAACACAGAAACGAAAATGGGCACAGACATTAAAAGCCCTAACAAAACACTGCTCTCTCTTTCTAAAGACCTAGGAAGCTGGGCACAGTGGCTCACGCTTGTAATCCCAGCACTTTGGGAGACTGAGGCGGGTAGATCACGAGGTCAGGAGATTGAGACCATCCTGGCTAACACAGTAAAAACTCCATCTCTACTAATAATACAAAAAATTAGCCCAGTGTGATGGCCTGCGCCTGTAGTCCCAGCTACTCTGGAGGCCTAGGCAAGAGAATTGCTTGAACCCAGGGGCTGAGGTTGCAGTGAGCTGAGATCCTGCCACTGCCCACCAGCCTGGGCAACACATGAGACTTCATCTCAAAAATAAAATAAAATAATAAATTAATTTAAAATGGCTTCTGCAAGCAATTATGAACACACTTGAAACAAATGAAAAAGCAGGAAATTTTTAGCAGAGAAACAGAAGATATAAAGAAGAACCAAATAGAAAACTTGGAATTGAAAAATACAATAGCTGAAATTTAAAAATTCAATGGATAAGCTCGACAGCAGAATAGAGGGGATAGAAGGGGAAATATCAATGACCTCAAAGATAGGACAATGAAAATTACCCAGTGTAAACAAAAGTGAGAACAAAAATTGGGAAAAAATGAACAGAGGTTTATGGGACTATAACAAAAGGTATAACATTCATGTCATTACAGTTCAAGAAAAAAAGGAGAAAGAGGGCAGGTTGAAAACCTCCCAAATTTGGCATAAGCCTGCAGATTCAAGAAGTGAGTGAGCCTCAAACAGGATAAGTTCAAAGAATTTCACACCAAGACACATCATAGTTAAATTTCTGAAAATTGATAACAAAGAAAAAATTCTTGAAAGCAACAAGGGAGAAAAGATACTTTATCCATAGGGGAAATATAATTTGAATAACAATGGTTTCTCATCTGAAACCACACAGTTCAGAAGGAAGCAGCATGCTGAAAGAAAAGAATTGTTAACCCAAAATTCTATATCCAGCAAAAATATCCTTTAGGAATAAGGGGAAATCAAGACTTTCTTACATAAAGAAAAACTAAGAGAATTTATCACTAGCTGCCATATCCAAAAAGAATGGTGTAAGGAAGTTCTCTAAATGAAACGGGAATAATTTTTTTTTAAACAAATGAATCTTGGAACATGAGAAAGGAAGAAAAAATATGGGTAAGCAGAATTTTCTTCTGCTCTTGATTCTTCCAAATTATGCTGAAAAATTGAAGCAAAAATTACAATGCTGTCTGAATTAGTTCTAAATATATGTAGAGGAAATATTTAAGACAAATATATTGTAATGAAGAAGTGTAAAAGAACATGAAGAGAGGTAAGGTTTCTATACTCCACTCAGACTGATAAAGTAGTGACACCAGTAGTCTGTGATAAGATATATGATGATGATAGATAGATAGATGATAGATGCATATATGTAATGTAATACCTGGAGCAATGACTAAAACAGCTATACAAAGGGATATACTCACAAACACTGTATATATATTAAAATGGAATTCTAAAAACTGTTCAAATAATCTATAGGAAGGCAGGAGAGAAAACGGAAAAAAGAAATAAAAGAGGGGAAGAATAAGATGGCAGCTTTAAGTTTAAAGTAGCAATAATTATATTAAATTTAAATTGTATAAATGTACCAATTAAAAACAGAAACTGGTAGATTGTGTTAAAAAACATGATCTAACTATATGCTATCTATAAGAAACTCACTTTAAATATAATGATATAGTCAGACTGAAAGTAGAAGGATAGAAAAGTAATATCATGAAAACATTAAGCAAAAGAAAGCAATAGTGGCTACATTAGTATCAGAGTATATGTAGACACCACATACACACAAATATATTAGCTATATATGTAATATGTCATATATAATCGGTATATATTTTATGTTGAATTAAATACATATTAACATACAAATAAATAATAAACATATAGACAGAGTATAAAATAAAATTCATTTCAGACTCCAAAGATTTACCCAAGACAAAGAAGGATATTACATAATGATGAAAGGGTCAGTTCATCATGACATGACAGTCCTAAAGTATATGCACCAAACAACAGAGCTGAAAAATATGTAAAGCAAAAACCGATTCTAGGAACAGAACAGGGACTCCAGAGAAGGAATGAGGGACTTGGTATTTCATTGTCTAGATGTGATGATTTGGTGAGTTTCAGTTCTTTGATACTTTTGAGAGTCCTGAGGGTCCTTTCCTGAGGAAAGAACTTAGATGAAACAAATTTTCAATCTTTAAAACAAGAAGGGTTTTAATATTCCTTATAAAGAGTTGTAATATTCCTTGTAAAGGAAGGGTTGTAATATTCCTTATAAAACTGGTTTTAAAAAAAGAGCAGAAGGGTCAATTTCTATGTTTCACCAAGAAAAAAAAATGTATATGGGACTATTGTATTGGGTCAGTTTCATAACCACTCCTCAAATGATAAGCGTTTAGGTTGTTTCCAGATTTTCAAGTTTTAAAAACCTATGATGAACATTTTGTTATATATGTATATATGAAGATGTATCCTCGGACCCTTGTCCAATTATTTCTTTAGAATAAATTGCTAGATGTGTAATGGCTGGATTAAAGGTTATGAACATGGAAATGACATTTTATAATTCATGTTGTACAAATATGTGCACTTTCTCTATTTTTTTTCTGTCTAAAGTTTCTCACAAACTCCCATCTTTCTGTATGATACAGGAGGCATGCAGATTTAAATTTGCCAGTTAAAGATAATCTGACTTTTCAAGTTTAAAAAACAACATTTTCTATATCAAATCATCTCCTTTGTGGAAATGCTCAGACGTTCCAGTTTTATCTCCCTTCTTCCCAAAATGTCTTCATGGCAATTGAGGGTGGGATCCTGACAGCCATCTGTCCTTTGAGTTTCTGATGGTAGTTCATTCTATGTTGTCTCTGTATATCTTTTGAAGCCTATGGGGCTAGTGCTGGTGTCTTTGCCTAGTCTGATCTTTGAGACTGGTGATGTCTACCTTCTTGGTTCTATCATATGGCACCCCAATCACAGCCTATTAGTATAGGAATGTACATACATACATGACAACTATCCCTAAGACTCAACTCTAGAGATTAGTCTCTCACAGCCTCTGCTTGTTGTCCTCTCATCTCACTGTCATTTGAGGAGTAAGCCTGTCCCATGTTATGGTAACTTCCCAGAGCCTTCTCCAGGCCTCAGTTTTGCGAATCATAGTGCAATGGGAAACTAGGGGATAATTTTTGGCCTTTTCCAACTTATTATGCCATCATACCATTTTATTTTATTTTTTCAGAGAGGGTCTCACTCTGTTGCCCAGGTTGGAGTGCAGTGGTGTGATCATGGCTCACTGCAGTCTCAACCTCCCCAGGCTCAGGTCATCATCCCACCTCAGCCTCTCAAGTTCCTAGGATTACAGGCACATGTCACCATGCCTGGCTAGTTTTGTATTTTTCTAGAGATGAGGTCTTACTATGTTGCTCAGGTGGTTCTCAAACTCTTGGGCTCGAAAGATCCACCTGTCTTGGCCTCCCAAAGTACTGGGATTACAGGCATGAGTCACTGTACCTGTCTATTGTACAATTTTGAATCTCTTATCTGGGTGGCATCATGTTGGATGTGGTACTTGTCCAGAGGAATTTATCATTTTCCCAGCCTGCAATTGGGGATGCAAAGAACTGGTTTTAGTGCTCTAAGAATCTACCAAACTTACTTGGAACCACCCCTTTCTCCTTCCTAGGCACCCTCCTCTAGGAACCAGAAACGGCTATATATGACTCCTTCTTCCTATATAGATGAGATGAAATGTGCCCTCCTTCTCAAGGTGGCATTCACCTTCTCCATTTCCTGGTGCCTTAATAATGGAAAGTTATCAGATTACCAGAAAAAACACATTGAAAGGTATTTGAAAAATTATTATTATGCACATCACATACATTTTAAAGCCTTAATATGTATTACCAAATTACCCTGCAAAATATGACACCAATTTAAACTCTCAGTGGCAGTATAAAAAATGTCGTTTCCCATTGTCCTTCAACAGTGAGCACAAAACATGGCCAACCTGTTGGGCAAAATCTTGTTATCTCAATCTTTTAATTTGCATTTCTTTGAGTTCAGTGAGGTTGATATTTTTGATAGGTTTGTTTTGTAAATTTTCTGTTCATGATCTTTGCTCATTATTCTTTTGGTCTTTTTATATTTTTCTTATTAATTTATGACAGCTCTATATAGTGTAAGACTATTAACCCAAGTTTGCCTTTGTCTTTACATTTTACTTGTAACATTTCTTGCTTTTCAATTTTTTAAAAATTTTTATGAAGTCAAATCTATCGGACTTTTTTTCCTTTTATGTTTTCTGGTTTTGCTTTCATGCTTAGAAGGGTCTTTCACAGTAAATATGATATAAATATATATCTACATATTATTCTGTACTTTAATATTTTAAGTATTTAATATATTTGAAGTTTATTTTTAGTGCAAGATATGAAGTAAGGTTCATTTTTCCCAAATGATTAACAAGTTGCCTAATGTCGTGGTGCCCTTTTGTAGGAAGAAAAATAATATGTTCTTAATTTTCCAGAACACTGTGACCTCAATATAGCAATTATAAGTGACTAGCATAAACTGCCCTTATTTTTTTGGCATTATGCCAACTCTGAGGAACCTAGCTCTAACCAAACTGATCTAACCTTCTAGGCAAGCACACACTCATCTGGATTTAGTGAGTGGTAAATAGAAAGGGCTCTTCCAAATTAATTTTAGAGAGGTGGAATACCTGATAATGCCCTCTGCCCTATGTAACACACCCTAATCAATCAATGGGATTCCTCACAACCTGCTAGTCAGAGTTTTACTAGTCCTGAAGAACATCTTGAGCCTCAGGTGTTACAATACAATCCCTGAGCCAAGCCACAGATGTTTCTTTTGGCCAGGTGCAGTGTCTCACGCCTGTAATCCCAGCAATTTGGGAGGCCAACGTGGGCGAATCGCTTGAGCCCAGGAATTCAAGACCAGCCTAGGTAACATGACGAAACCCTGTCTCTACAAAAAGAAAAAAAAAATTAGCCAGGCATGGTGGTGAGCTACTCGGGAGGCTGAGATGGGAGGGTCACACAAGCCTGGGAATCAGGTGCCACGGCACTCCAGCCTGGGTGACAGAGCAAGACCTTGCCTCAAAAAAAAAAAAAAAGATGTTTCTTTTAGAAAGCATAGAATTGCAAAGGACATTCAAGATACTAGACAATGTATCAATTATATTGATGTGGAAGCTTCCCTGAACTATTAAGAACATCAGTCAATTACTGGAGTTCCCCTATTTTCCATCCTAATAACTCTTCTACTAGACCTTTTAAAAAGGAAGGAGGGCTTTTGACGAAGTCCCTGGCTGCCCCCACAGCATGCCAGCATCTGAAACCTCTGTTTATCTTTCTCCTTATCCTTGCCTAGCTTACACCAACATACTCGTAAGTTATTAAAACCAAACTCTGATTCTATGGACAGAGCCATTTAATCCCATATTTCCTCCAAAGCATATTATCTTACTCTTTCACCTGCTTTCTTCAGGAATCTGGCTTTGGTTGAAGTTAAGTATGTACTGTCTTCTAGGTAGAGATATACTACTTCAAAGTCCTCAAGTCCCTGTAATTCTAAGGTCAGACACCATTGATTAAGTAACTAGGCAAATCAGAAAACTCAGTTTTTGACAAACAGAGCAGTATTTGTAGAGATATTTGAGTTTCACATCTAATATAGGTGGAATCACTAAGCAAATGCCCTGTCACATAAGCCAAATTCAAGCTCCTTGGTTAGTTTGCAATCAACAGCCTTCACAATTGGGCCACAAGCTGTTTTCTTTCCAGCTTCTGTCATTCCTCTCCAGGTCTCTCCCAATGGGCACCACACTAGTCCATGCTACTCCCCAAAGACACCATGACTTTTTAGGTTTCATCCCAAGCCTACTTCATATTTTAAATTTGCTCATTCAAATCTATCCTCAACATAGCTAACATAATGACTGCAAAATGCACATCTGATCATGTAGTTCCCCTCCTTTAAGGCTTTAAGCCTCTCCATGGTTCCCCTTCACTTGAAGGATGAGGTTCAAACTTTATTACATGGTATGCAAGGCTGTCCATGATCTAATCTCTTACTTCTCTAATCTAATTTCTCGCCATTATCTGCCTTGCATTTCATGAACTGGCAATTCAAACTACTTATAGTTCTCCACTTGCACGATACTACTCTTATCTCCCTGCCTTTGCTGGTGTTCTAAGAATGCTTCAGTCACACCTATTCCCTTCATCTGCCTAACTGCTATATATTCTTTAACACTCAGCTCAGACATCACCTTCAGGAAATATTCCCTAGTACCTTCTCTGCAAAGGCTGGCTTCAGTATCTCTCACACATCCTCCCATAATATAAAATGTAAAATTCTATCACAGTTTTTAGATCATTGTATTATGACTATGTTTTTGTATGCCAGCGAAACCATTTGATAGGTAGCTCTCTAAACGGACAGATTTTATCTTATCTCTTGCTGTATTCCCAAGGTCTAACAATATCTGGCACACAATAGGCCATCAATAAATGCTCACTGATTAAATTAACAAATAAATGAACTGTCATTTGATAGGTAAACTAACATATAAATCCTGTCATTTGATAGATAAACCAATCCCCCCTCCCCAATTCAACAATTAAGTGCCTTGAGGGAAGAAAAAAGTGTGCTACAAACCCAGTCATAAATATGTTTTGAAAAACTTGTCAGTTGGTCCCAGTGGCTCACGGCGCAGTGGCTCACGCCTGTAATCCCAGTACTTTGGGAGGCCAAGGTGAACTGATCACTATGTCAGGAGATTGAGACCAGCCTGGCCAAAACGGCAAAACCACGTCTCTACTAAAAATACAAAAAATTAGCCGGACGTGGTGGCACGCACCTGTAGTCCCAGCTATTCGGGAGGCTGCGGCAGGAGAATCGTTTGAACCTGGGAGGTGGAGTCGCAGTGAGTGGAGATCGTGCCACTGCACTCTAGCCTGGGCAACAGAGCAAGACTCTGTCTAAATAAATAAATAAACAAAACAAAACTTGTCAAATTTGGCTAAGACTGTTTAGTATTGTGCATATATAGCTTCCAACCCAAATACTTGGCCATAAGGACATCATCACATTAACTTATCTAATGAAGAATAATTTGTATTCTACAAAATTTCTTTTTCTTTTTTTTTAGACGGAGTCTCACACCGTCGCCTGGGCTGGAGTGCAATGGCGCAATCTCGGCTCACTGCAACCTCCACCTCCCAGGTTCAAGCCATTCTTTTGCTTCCTGAGTAGCTGAGATTACAAGCGCCCGCCAACATGCCCAGCTGATTTTTTGTATTTTTAGTAGAGATAGGGTTTCACTATGTTGGTCAGGCTGGTCTCGAACTCCTGCCCTCGTGATCTGCCAGCCTTGGACTTTCAAAGTGCTGGGATTACAGATGTGAGCCACTGCACCTGGCTGCGACATAATTTCTTATTGTGATTATCTGTTTATGTGTCTACATCTCCCTCAAGAGACTTGGACCATAATCCCAAAAGACACAATCCTTAATGCCTTAATCTTGAATGTTGAAATCCTGAAAGATCAAAATCTCTAAAGTCCAAAATAAACAAACAAAAAATTAAAAAATAAAAATAAAACCCCAAAAGACCAAAGTTCTAAAAATCTAATTCTAGAAAAAATCATTTAAAAAAAAATTATTTAAAAGACATTTATTTACATTTTTAAAAGAGATTTTCTTTCTTTCTTTCTTTCTTTCTTTTTTTTTTTCTTTTTTTTTTTTTGAAACAGGGTCTCAATCTGTTAACCAGGCTGGATTAAAGTGGAGCAATCTCGGCTCACTGCAACCTCCACTTCCTAGGCTCAAGTAATCCTCCCACCTCAGCCTCACAAGTAACTGAGACTACAGGCTTATACCACCATGCACTGCTAATTTTTGCATTTTTTGTAGTAACAGGTTTCACCATGTTGCCCAGGCTGGTCTCAAACTCCTGAACTCAAGCAATCCACCCACCTCAGTTTCCCAAAGTGCTGAGATTACAGGTATGAGCCATCGCACCTGGCCTAAAAGGGGCTTTGTCTCAGAAATGTATAAAAACATGACAAAACGCTTCACAGGCCAGTTTACACAATAAAATAGGCAATAATAATAATACATCATTTAGCAAGCACAAACACTCAGGCATACTAACAACAGTTACACGGGTATAAATTTTAAGCAGACAAACTGTATTCATAAAGAAATCACTTATATAACTTCATTTAACTAAAATATCATGACAGACAACCTGTCTTTTGACGAGACCTATCAAAAACTTCAAGAAGTCACCACTACATATTTAGTCACCCAAAGAGTTGAGATCTAGACAAACTGTCTTTCACAAATGCAGATGTATTTAATACAAAAAGGATATCTCTTTATTTGTTGAGGAAGCTTCAGTGTTTTTATGTACATGCACAATGTGTACACATAAAGTCTATGTTGTGATAATGTACTTTCATAGAGTCAAATTTGCAAAAAACAAATTAGAACTCTCTAAAGTCTTTACACAAGTTACACTTTCAGTATTGGAAATGATGTGAAGATAAAACACATTGCATAATGAACTGTAAAACATAACACTGACAATTTAAAATAGTGGAGGGAAACTAAACTAAAAAGAAAACTTGACATATGAAAAAGTGTATTACAGGGAGAGATTATGGGCAATTGCATAGAGGTAGTCCATAAGAGCTGACCAACTTTCACAATTATTAACTATATTTTGAAGTCTTGCATGGCAATAAACAGTTGCTTTTTTTTTTCTTTTAGGGCATGACTATCTTCAGAGAACATGGTAACATTCATTTTCTACATGGCGCTACTCTTTTTTGAAATTCTTCTATAACTCAACATACACCAACGTGAGCATTCCCTATTCTGTGCCCCACTGATACGTTGTTCTGGGTATGAGGAAATTCACTCCACATGCATTCATTGGTGGAAACAACACTGTTGCGTGTCTTTTTATCCTACCATGTACATAATTATTTTTTAATCAGTCAGTAACTTCACTACTTCTTCAGGCAAATGTGGCTTTACTTCATTGAAGGCTCCCTGAATTTCATCAGCTGGCAGGAATGACAATGCAGACACTTTTTTTTTTTTTTTTTTGAGACAGAGTCTTGCTCTGTCATCAAGACTGGAGTACAGTGGTGCAATCATGTCTCAGTGTAACCTCTGCCTCCCAGGTTCAAGCAATTCTCCTGCTTCTGCCTTCCAAGTAGCTGGGACTATAGGCGTGCGCTGCTATGCCCAACTAATTTTTGTATTTTTAGTAGAGACGGGGTTTCACCATGTTGGCCAGGCTGGCCTTGAACTCCTGACTTCATGATCCACCCACCTCAGCCTCCCAAAGTGCTAGGATTACATGAGTGAGCCACCATGCCCGGCTGAGAAATGATATATTTTCAAACTGGAGTTTTTGTTGTTGCTGTGTTGCATGGCCAATCCACTCATCTTCATTTTCTGCCAAATGCATTGGGCTGAATAGAAATAAAAACTTTACAGGTAATACCTTAAAATTCACTTTTAGAAGCCTTGATTAGACCTAATTCCAAATCTGTCGTTGTGTTTTGGGGATTCCATTAGATGTTAGAGATTTGACATTTTAGGAATTTAGACTTTAGGAATTGTGTCTTTCGGATTACTATGGGCAATGCCCACAAGATTAGGAACTTCTTAAAGCCGCACATCCAGTGCAATGCTTGACACATAGTAGGCACTCAATGAATGCTTGTTGAATGAATGTGTAAGACATACATTCACACTGTTTTCTCTACCAGAAGAGTGGGAACTTTCATTATTTACATTTGTATCTCTCTATACTGTACCTAACACATAGAAGGTCCTAAATAATAGTTTGTCAAATTAGATTGAAAGGGATGACAGTAAGAATAGAATGGAGGAGATATGTGTCATAACACTGGGAGAGAGACCAAATCAAGAATTTCTGAATGAAGGTAGTGTGAGCAAGGAAAGAAGAGAGAAAATCAAGGATGACTTAAGGTTTTGAACTTGAATAACTAGAATAATTGAGTCATTTGAGTCTGAGTAGCAGAAATAAAGAAATGAGTACTTGGAGCAAGTTTGGGCAGGTGTGGGCAATCAGGAGTTTACATTCAATCTTGGACATGCTGAGTTCAAGTTTCCAGGAAACATCCAGCCAACATTAAAATGCGGACCTGAATTTAAAGTGCTAGAAATGCTGGCTCAGAAGTCATCTATGGTTGGCACTATAGGAACTAAGAGACAAGAAAAAAAATACTCACTTTCATTACATTGTTCTAAGTAAAAATAATAAAAAGAAGAAAAAGAACTGAGTGCTAAATACTGGAAAGGAAGAGAATATATATTTGCCGATAATATCATAGTCTAACTGGGAAAGTGCAAATTATAAAATAAAAACTATTACATTCACAAGAGTCAAGATGAATACACAAAATATAATTCTTTCAGTATAATGATAACTAATTAGAAAATGCAATAAAAACTATTTGTGATAATAAAACTATAAAACACTTAGAGAAATGTGTAAAATCTATATTAGGAAAGCCAGAGAACTTCACTGAAACACATAAAGGAACATGTTTTAAAATGGAAAAGCATAGGAGTTCCTGGAGGGGATGATGCAATAGCCTAAATAAAACAATTCTTCCTAAATTAGCATGTGAATCTAATGTAATTTTTATCAAAAACCTAAAGAACATTTTTGGAAATATGAAAAATTAATTCTAAAATTCATCTGTAAGAGTGTATTCCAGAAATTTTTTGGAAAAAAAGTATGGTGAGAATGGACTTGCTCTGACAGAAAGCAAAACTTACTTAAAGCAACAACAATGAAAACAATCCAGAACATATTTGTGTTTATCTGGAGGGTTTATATGTGATAACAATGAAGTTTCATATCTGAGAGAAGACAATGATTATTCAGTAAGTGGAGTTAGGACAGTTTTTTTATTCAATTGGAAAAAATTAAGATCTCTCCTTTAGACCATATACAGAAATGAATTCCGGATGAAGTGAAGATCTAAATGTAAAAAACGAAATACAGAAGGATGAAACAGATGACTCGTGACAATATTGTGGTAGGAAAAGCTTTCTAAACAACTCACAACACCTCCAGGCTATAAAGTGAAAAAAAGATAACTCACTGCACAGAAATCTAAAATTGTACAACAAATGATGTCATAAACAAAAATCAAGAGTTTTTTAAAAAGTAAAAAAAAAAAAAAAAGAGAGAAATTATTTTAGCAAATTAAGGGATTTAAGATACATAAAAAGTAGAGTTCTTTCAAATCAATAGGAAGAGAATCCAAATGAAAAAATACGCAAACAGGCAATTCAAAGATAAGTACAAATTTTTCATAAAACATTTAAAAATATTCAGCCTTGCTAGTAATAAAAAATGCAAGTAGAAACAATGAGATCTTTTTTTTTTTTTTTTTAGAATAAAAAGAATGAAAGAGAGAAAGGAAGAGGAAGAGATTTTAGAAAAAGAGAGAAAAGGAGGAAGAAAGAAACGGCAAAAGAAAGAAAAAATGAAAGAGAAAGAGGAAGAGATTTTAGAAAAAGAGAGAAAAGGAGAAAGAAACTGCAAAAGAAAGAAAAAAATGAAAGAGAAAGAAAGAGGAAGAGATTTTAGAAAAAGAGAGAAAAGGAGAAA